>PVIH01008258.1:0-92649 GCA_004025045.1 Sigmodon hispidus | reverse complement strand
TTTTTTTTTTTTTTTTTTTTTTTTTTTTAAACTTTATTTATTTAATTATTTGCCTTGGTGTTTGCCTGGAGCTGGAACTACAGACAGTTGTTAGCTGCCATGTGGGTGCTGGGAATCGAACCCGGGTCCTCTGGAAGAGCAGACGGTGCTCTTAACCGCTGAGCCATCTCTCCAGCCCCGAGAGGTAGCATTCTTTCCTTAGCTGAAATGTTTTAAGATCACTAGGCAAAGAACCACTGCAAAGAATCTCACTTGGAGGAGACAGTCTGCAGTCTATATCAACTGTCATGGCATTTTCACTTGAAATACAGTATCTTTGGGTCATTGAATCATTACATAAAATCATGCTTGGGGATTTAAATGTTCTGATTATAAATCTTTATCTAAAAAGCTACAGAAGAGTGCAATAGGAGTTGTTTTGGTTGTTGATAACCTAGGTTTACTAAATCAACCCTTGGTTTAAAACAGATAGACAGACAGACAGATACACACACACACACACCAGTGACTGACAGAACTTTTGTTTAAATAATTCTGATCAGAAGATATATTTAGCATAAAGACTCTATTAAAATACCACATTAAATGAAAAACTAAAACAGAACCAAGTTGACATTGATCAACTTTATAAAATAATAAAAGGAAATAGGGTTCTCTACATAGTAAATACTTTTAATAACTTAATCTTGAAACCCATATATACATATTCATGACAGGGTTTCTTTGTATGAGAGCCCTGGCTGTCTTGGAACTCACATTGTAGACCAGGTTGCCCTCAAACTTACAAGATTCTCCTGATTCTGCCTTCCAAGTACTGGGCTTAAAGGCATGCACAACCACATTCAGCATGTTTTTGTTTTTAAATAATATATATTGATTGAGTACTTGGTTATCTTTATAATGTAACCCTTTCCTACATACAGTTCATGCTTACCATGAAGCTTCTCTGTATCAAGCATTGCTGGAGAAGAAACAATGGAGGACAATACAATCTTTCTGTAATCCTGGAATTGCATTCCGTCTGGGACACAGGCAATGACCATTGTTACTGTACTACTTTACTCACACAGAAGCTTTCACTTTCAAATTGTATAACCAGGAAGATTAATTGGTAGGTTTAATGTGTGTGTCTGAACTACAAGAAGGAAACTGGCTAACCAGCCAGCTGGAAACAATAGCTAGGATTTGAACCTGAGTTACTTTGCAGGTCTCCTTTGGCAATTGTAGGCTGAGTGATTAAGATCATCCCTCCTAGCAAAGGCAGTTTGCAAAACTGGATGAAATCTTTGTTTAATTTTCTTAAAAGCATCAAAGCCATAATGAGGGTGTGAAGAAACACCTGCCAGAATCAAAGAGAACACAAAACCAAAACAAGTTATGCCTGTTCACAGAGCTTCCAGCCTGAGGCGTTCGTCAATCCCAAAGAAAAGCAAATTGGACATGAGCTCTTCCCTGGATAAGGGGATACAGTTACAAAGGCCAGGGACAAGGTTCAGAATCAAACCACTCCTCACTTTGAGCCGGGTCCTCAAGGTTGGGGGACATTTATGTTTTTATATATACTCTAACTCATTCCTGACACTGAATCAGAGCCTGGGCTATCACAGGAAATTGGCTATTAATTCATGCGTGAATGAATCAGAACACAAAGTGAGGCAACTCTGTGAAGTACATGTCCAAGATATTAACTACCAGGAAGGTCTCAGCCTGACAAAGGGGAGCTGTGCAGCCAGGGGCAAGCTGGGTTGCATGGAGCTGAGGACTCCCCCCAAACCATACACACAAAGCAGAGTGCAAGCTAGAAACAGCCTCTTTTATTTATTTGTTTGTTTATTTAGTTTTTTGTGTAAGAGTGTTTTGCTTGCATATGAGCTTATGTACCACATGCTCCTGCCCACAGAGGTCAGAAGAAGGCATTAGATCTGCAGAAACTGGATTTACAAACAGTTGTGGGTCACTGTATAGGTCCTGGGAATCAAAACTGGGTCCTCTGGAAGTGCACTTAACCACAGAGCCACCTCTCCAGCCCAGGGCTTTAATACTTCGAAATCAACCTCCAGCAACATACTTCCTTCAACAAGGTCAAACCTCCAAAGCGTCCCAAACAGCTCTACTAACTGGGGATTGTCAAGTCCAACAGAAATGGGAAACTGAGGGCAAATGGGTAACTGGTGCCTTTTAGCATATCAAAGCACATGCTGTCTTCGAGGCTCCCTCAGCATCACAGGTACCTGTTTCAGAGTCCACGCTGGCCAGCATCCTGGATCCTCTCAGCTCTTCTCACCCTGTACACTACCATACATAAACATCTCAAATTCATGGGCTTCCCTTGCTCCATTCTGTCATTCCTGTGTAACCCTGCCACTTGGGCCATGTGCTGTCTTTGCTTTCTTGGTTCTCCTGGTCCTCTCTCTTGGTCTTCTTTGCTTCCATTGTCTTTTCTTCCTCTTTCTCTCTCTTCCCACCCCCTCTTCTTATGGCCTGATTCAGTCTACTGGCCATGTTCTGTCTACTACTTTATGTCCCTATTCTGGACTCTTCAGATGCCTCTGGCTGTACTTTCCCTCGTAGCTATGATAAAAACCTTCTCCTCATCTGTATCTTGGAGCGATCATGTCCTTGTTTTATACGTCTAGTGCCCAAACCCCTACTTTATACAGGGACTAAGAGTTCAAAAAAATGAGTCTATGCAGGACATCTTCATTCAAACCAGCACCGTAGGCTGACCACTAGAAACAGAAGAATTCATAAAATAAGATATCCCCACCACTGCCATTATATATTATCTGTGGCAGTTTCTAAAACTAATGTTTTGGTTTTTTTTTGCAAAGGGATCTTGGGCTTAACTTGAGTTATGTATTTGCTTAGCATAATACAAGGCCCAAGGTTCAATTCCTAGCAATTTAGGATGAAAATAGACTTACAAGAAATATGTATCTTTATGCAAAACTCAATAGTTTTTGAATTCCTTGAAAAAGTATAGCCCCAGCCAAGCTTGGTGGTACTTGAGAGGCTGAGGCAAAGATTGCCAGTTTGAAGGCTCCCTGAGCTACACAGTGAGTTCAAGACCAAGTAAGACTCTGAGCTGAGGAGGGAGAGGAGGATGAGAAGGACAAGGGCAAGGGCTGGAAAGAAGGGGTGAGCTACCCTGTACTTAGTTCTGCACTCGATCACCAACCCCTTCGACACCTAACGGACCTTCCTTGGGGTCTCCAGTTCCCATCCAGTCATCAGTGAACACAGGCTCTCTGCTTGGGGTGTGGGAGCACACAGGTGAAGGGTGCTAAGCTACAAGTCAGTTTGCGAGGTTCTATATGTGGCCCCAAAGGCTCAGTCCTGTTACTATCCCTTGTGCACCAGAGATCTGGTGCTCACTCCCCACTTTCCAGCATCCTTGTCATAAGATAAAAAATTTAGAATTGAGTCACCCCTGGAGGACTGTGAGCACGGGTGGGGGCAGGGGCATTTGCCAGACTTTCTAGATAATGGAGAAGTATGTGTATAAACTGATGCCATGATGAGCACTCCAGGCTAAGGGAAAGGTTTTCATTGAGGAGATGAGAGAACAGCCAGAGGCATCTGGGAGAGCCCAGAGCAGGGAAACAAAGAAGCAGAATGAACATGGCCAATAGACGGTGAGAGGAAAGAATGGGGGGGGGGTAAAAAATAGAGAAAACAGTGAAAGAAGCAGGAGCAGAGCAGAGCAGTGACAGACAGACAGACAGACAGAGAAACATAGCAATAATAGCAGGGTTATAAGAAGAATGAATGAATTATCTGGGGGAAGAAAGCCCAGCAGCTAAAGGAGTTTAGGGTAGGAACTAAGAAGGAATAGGATGCCAGCAAGGACTTGAAATGTGTGACTGATGCTTGTGATGCTGTAAGCTTGGGGCCAGCATCCACTTGGATATGCTAGTAGGTACCACAGGTAGGTAGCTATAGGGCTCCTATAGTCCAGACTGAGCTCATTTTTATTTGGAGTGCCTTACAGAGTTTGGGGAATTGGTGTTTCCTTTGGATCTAATAAGTTGTAGTTCCAAACATTGTTTTGTGGGGGTCTTTCCCAGAAGCCCATGCACAGAAGACAGCTGCCTCAGGTCCCTAGTGAGGAGGCTCTTAACCTTCCTCTTACTGCAACCCATTAATACAGTTTCTCATGTCCTAATGACCCCCCAACAATAAAATTATTTTCATTGCTACTTCATAACTGTAATTTTGCTGCTGTTATGAATTGTGTAAATATCTAATATGTAGGCTATCTGTTATGCTACATATCCATATACATATTCATATGCGTGTGTGTGTGTGTGTGTGTGTGTGTGTTTGTGAGAGAGAGAGAGAGAGAGAGAGAGAGACAGAGAGAGAGAGATCGAGATCCACTGCTAGCTCTGGCCTCAAGCTTTATAGGCTGCACCAGCACAACAGATTCAGCACCAGCAGCTGCTGAAAGGCCAGACAGCAGTTCCCAAAGCCACTCTGGGGGCAAACCAACTCTCCAAACAAGCTAATTAATTAGTCAACATACAACCCTTTAAAGTAGCTTTATGGCCGATCTGAGCTGACAGCAGAAGGAGCCACAGGCAGTCAGTGGCAAGCCCTGGTTCTCCTTCTACAACCCCTACCATGTCATAATGTCCTTGTCACCTCAGGAACTTAGAAGAGCACTCTTATTCTGAACATGAAATGGTATCCAGAAGTAATTCCTTCAATACTGTGAGAGCCTTCACTGTTCCTAAGCAGCATTCCCAGTGTGGAAAGCCTGCAGTAGCACTTCTGTTTAGATGGCACCATTTAGAGCCAAATAATCCCGCTGGCTTAAGCAAGGACAAGCCAAGGGGCCATTATACCAAAGCCATAGCAAGACTTCATGAGTCCTAAAGTTTATGCATTTCGGATCAAAACTAATTAAAAATAAATTAAAATTCAATATACAAAATTGGAGGGGCACCAAGAAAGATGCTTCTGTTGGCAAAGTGTTCTTACACAAACATGAGGACCGGAGTTTAGGAACCGTCCTCCTCCCCTCCACGGAGTCCGTGTAAACACTGTGTCTATCTACAGCTCTAATGCTTGGAAGAAGGAACCAGAAGGATCCTGGAGTTTTCAGTAGGTGATATCCAGGTTCAGTGAGAGACCTGTCTCAAAAAATAAGATGGATAGCTACGGAGGAAGACATCTAACATTGACTTCTGGCCTAAACACACACACACACACATACATACACACACACATACATATACACACACACACACACATACACACACACACACACACACACACACACACACACACACACACACACACACACACACACACACACACACACACACACACACACACACACACACACACACACACACATACATACACACACACACACACACACACACACACACACACACACACACACACACACACATTGTTAGGCTTTTCCCACAGACTTAAGTAAGTACTTCTCAATGGTAAATTGTATGGTAAATTGTATGGTAAATCCTCCACAGTCCTACCCATAGCCATACCCAGTGAAATGCATTATAGGTATGAGTCTGTGATTTTTTTGTCTCTGCCTTATGGCCACCAGCCCTATCTACCCTTCTAGCTCTGATTTCCAGTATCAATACAGCCAGACCCTTTAAACTGCAGCAACTTAAATGAATTTCATCTTATATAAAAAACAGTAAGAAGCCATTATTCTTTACTGCTTTTTCCATATATATATACGAAGGCTGAGGTGTTCTTGGTGGTGGAGCACTTGCTCAGCATGTGTAAGACCCTGGGATCCATCCCTTTGCCCCAAGAAAGAGTCTAAATATCTGCCCAGCGTTAACACATCAAAGAGAAGTGGGAAAACAACAAAAAGCCAGGGCCGGGAGAAATGTCTGCTTAGTCTACAGTCTAATTCCTATTGATTCTGATATGATCCTGCAGTTTATGGAGGTTACTTCTAGTCTCTAAATGCTTTGTTTTCAAAGGTAAAGGAGGGAAAAGAAGAAAAAAAAATCCAAATACATGACGGGCCACAATGCCACAATAGAGTAAGAGAGAGATTTACTGAGTACCTGCTGTATATGAGTGTTACTTCTGTGTACGGAGCACTATAGGAGACATCACGAAGGGCTGCACTGTAGGTTCTTCCAATCTAGTTGCAGAGAGAGATGCCCATGGAGAAAGGTAAAATACAGACCTGCAGCAAGCTCTTGCAGGAATCCGGAGGCTGGACAGGGAAGTATCCCCAGAGCAGAGAGGATCTCACCTGAACCCTAGGAGCTAGAAGCATGTGACTGGTGTTGGGAAGCAAGGGGTAGAGGGAAGAACACATGCCCTGGGAAGATGTCTACAGAAGGAGGGGGCTAGCGAGAAGAATCAGAAACTGGTCTAGGGAGCCACTGGAAATAGGAAGAGGGGCAGGGAGCCAATATGAAGGGACATGAATTCTAAATAAAGAGTTTTGGGTTTTCCACTGCAGTGATACGGAGCAATGAACACAATAAAACTGCATGTGGGACCTGTCAAATCCCTGATAAAGTTGGCTGCTCATAGGACTCTTGTAGAGAAGACAGAAAAACCTAGAATTCACCACCAACCCTATCCAAAATGACTAGTTATTATTTTTTTGCTTATTTTCCTTCTGCTTTTATCTCTAAACATATTTTTTTTCAAACATGGAGCCAGTGTATTTCTTTCTCTCATAGTTCCATAACCTGAGACTTTCTTATAAGTTCTGTAAGAATAACATATTTACTAGCTACATAATATTCCATTTTCTGGGGCTGGAGAGATGGCTCAGTGGTTAAGAGCACCGTCTGCTCTTCCAGAGGACCCGGGTTCAATTCCCAGCACCCACATGGCAGCTAACAACTGTCTGTAGTTCCAGTTCCAGGCAAACACCAAGGCAAATAAATAAATAAATAAAGTTTAAAAAAATATTCCATTTTCTTTATCTTCTATACTATTAATGATTATTCTCTATTGAACATTTAAGTTTCTTAACTAATTAGGTAACTAATTAATTAATAATGCTACAATCAACATCCTAGTATATAAATATTGGCCTACAGCACTCTAATTAAGTCATGCAATGAAATTAAGTATACAAAATATTTTTAGGACCTGATACATATTGACACTTCCTGTGACTCTAATGGATGGCTCTATGCTCATGCACACGTGGGCCACACTGACTGGACCCACTGAGTCAAAAATAACCGAATAAACAAAAACTATAAAAGGAGGGCATGAAATTGGAAGGGAGATGTGATGGGGTCCTAGGGAGAGTTGGAGTAAGAGAGGGAGGTTTGGATTTGATCGAGATGCACTGCACACAAGTATGACATTTCAAATAATAAATATTTTTAAAGCTTACCAGTTTACACATTTATCAGTAGTAAATGAAAAAAACCTGTTTTCCTGTATATGCACCTTAGAACACAGCTTCTTAAACATGGGTTGCAGTCTCATGTTTGATATTACAATTTGGATGTTGGGGATTGGGAAAATTTTGATTGCAGTAAAAGATTTGTGAATAATCAAGAATGGATTAAAAATCTAACACACAAAGATTCCGACTCCCATCTGTACATGTCCATTCTGCCTGTACGTGCCATCACACAATGCATCAACCATTACTGCCTGAGAACTCCAGGTCAGATTTAAGATGAATGGATGCTGTGCACTGCAGTGTTTTACCTGTACACACAAAGTGTTCTATTCTTATAAAGACATAGTGGTATAACTAAGAAAACCAGAACATTTCATAGTTTTCCTACAACTCTTCCTGAGCATATAAGTATCAGATTTTGAATTGTATTCTGTTCAGAACATTTGATTTCTAAAATGCTATTTGAATTGCTGACTCAAGGCTTATTTTAAAAATTGTTAAATGAATTTTGGCTTAAGATTAGGACAGACTTTCCAGCAATTTCTGAAATGGGCCTAAGCATACTTCTGCCATTTTTTTACTATATATTTATACAAAATGATGTTCTCAGCATTGACAATTACAAAATCAAAATATCGATCAACTTTGAAAATGCTCTATATCCTGCAGAATCAAACATTCAGCCAAGACGTGATGCTGTATGTAAAAATAAGTGCATCCATCTCATTAGCATGCAAATTTGTTTTCATAGTTAATAAATAGTAAAATTATATTTATACCAAAAATGTTTCAAAATAAATTTTCTTATGATTTACCATCAGTAAATGTTGGAGTTGTAGACTTATTTTGCATATCCATATACCTGGGGTCACATAAAATTTCCTTAGGCAAAAAAGGCTCATGAGTGGGAAAAGCTTAGGAAGCCCTGCCCTTGAGTCAAGTACTTTTTAAAATCTTTGCTAATTGAGAAGTGAAAAATGAATTCATGAAATGAGATTTAAGTACCCATTTTTATTATTTGAGTCTGGATGTTTCAAAATATATTTTTGTCAATGAATGTTTCTTGAAGTATCTCTATTTTGGTTCATTTTTATCTTAAGCAGTTATTATCTGGTTTTCTTAAATAGATAACAAAGCAAAATGAAAGGCACAGGAAGCTTGGCTATAGAAGCCATGGTGGCATATGTAGCTTCACCCACTTGTGAGGTATAGGCAACAGATTGCTTGAGCTTTGGAGTTCAAGGCCAGCTTGAGCAACTTAGACAAATGCTATTGGAAGAAAGAAAGAAAAGAAGAAAGGAGGGAGGAAAGAAGGGAATGAAAGAGAAAAAGATTAGAAAGAAAAGGATGAGTAGACAGCCCAGCAGTTAAGACTACTGGCTGCTCTTGCAGAGGACCCAGGTTCGGATCCCAGCACCCACATGGTGGCTGGAATTTCAGCCATCTGGACAGTTCCAGGCATCCAGTGCTGTCTTTTGATGTTCATGGGCTCTGCATGCACATGATGTTCATATATATATCCAAGAGAAGCATCCATGTTTATAAAATAAATAACTTTTTCAAATAAAGAAGAGAAAGAGAACCACATTTGATTGACATCCATTATAATGTGTGCTTCTAATATGCTTATATTACAACCCAAAATGGTTATATATATATTTTAATACATTTAATGTATTTTTAATATATTTAATACATATAATGTATTTTTAATTTATTTTCCATTGTTCATTCATTCCACTAATTTTTATTGTGATATCTTCCATTCTAAGATCACTCATGTTTTTATTAAGTTTCATTTTTATGAATTATTTTTAACCTATCTTGAATTCACTTTGATGTGACTTTACCTTTGGCATTGAAGGTGAATGCTTCTCAATCCTCCCATCATGGTTCATTACATAATTGATTCTTTTAGTAACAGTTTGTGAAGTTCCTCTACCATAAACTTTCCTATATGTCCTGGTATCTGCTTGCATGATTGTTGCTACAGTTTGATCTTACATGTCCTCTGAAGTCCCCGTGGTAATGGCTGGGTCCCCAGCATGGCGCTCTCAGGAAACAGTGGAGCCTTAAAGAGTTGAAACCTAGTGGATTTTAAATCACTGAGAAAATGCTTTTGAAAAGGATTGTGGGGGGGCTGGAGAGATGGCTCAGTGGTTAAGAGCACCGTCTGCTCTTCCAGAGGACCCGGGTTTGATTCCCAGCACCCACATGGCAGCTAACAACTGTCTGTAGTTCCAGTTCCAGGCAAAACACCAAGGCAAATAAATAAATAAATAAAGTTTAAAAAAAAAATTAAAAAAAAAAGAAAGAAAGAAAGAAAAGGATTGTGGAACTCCTGGTTTTCCTCTTCATCTCTATATACCTACCACAGGTGAGCTTTCTACCACCACACCAGCATGAAATGCTGCACAGACCCAAAAGCAATGGGCTCAATCAGTCCTCAACTGAAACCTCCAAACCTGTGAGCTGATGCTTGGAGACTAGCTTCTCCTTTGTTCTGTTCATGGTTTGCCATTCATTTCAATAAAAATTTTGCTTACTTTATTCTTATACTACTCATACAGTATACTGTTAAATTTTGTTTCAATGGTCTTAGTTACCTGTGGTAAATCACAGTCCAACATATTACATGAAAAATTCTAGAATGAAACAAATCCTAAATTTTAAGTGTTTTTATGACAGTGTGTTGTTATAATAGTTTCATCTTATTAGTTATTATGTTTAATCCTTTACCATGTGCCTTAGTTATTGTTCTATTGCCATAAACAGAAGCCATGACTAGGGCAACTCTCATAAAAGAAAGCATTTAATTAGAGCTTGCTTCATTATCATCATGGCAGGCAGGCAGGTAGGCATGGTGTTGGGCCCTTCTGAGGCCACGGGGTTGAGGCCCAGTGTAAATTCCTAAGCCTTCCTAGAGTTTGGCGACTTCTCTCTAGCCATAAACTCCATGTGTGAGTGACTCAGCATAGCCTGATCCAAGACTGCCTCTGCTTAGCCTCTGGTAACATACTATTGGCCCTTTTTCCCACCCCACCTACCCCATCTCAAGATTCCCACTCCCCTCTCACAGCCCTATATAAGCCCCAGACTGATGCAATAAAGTGAGTTCTTGCTTCGACAAGGCTTCCGACTCAGCGTGTGATCTCCTCTGGGTGGCTAGGGAGTGCTGGGTCGTAGACACCCACCATCCAGCTTCTACCCCAGGGAGAGGCCGGCTGGTCTGGATCTCCCTCTGCCCTATCTGCCAGAGAAAAAGAGTCTGGCAGGCATGGGACAGAAAGCTTATATCTTGATCCACAGGCAGGCAGCAAAAGGGGGAGAGAGGGGAGACAGAGACGAGGAGAAATGGGAGAGGGAGGGGGAAGGTAGGGAGGGGGGGCTAGTGTAGACTTTTGAAATCTCAAAACCACTCATCCTTACTCCAACAAGGCCACATCTACGAATCCTTCCAAATAGTTCCACCAACTAGGGACTAAGTTTACAAGTAAACGAGCCTATGGAGGCCATTCTCATTCAAACCACTCCATCATGCCTAGTTCATAAGATGAACTTTATTATAATTATGTATGAGTAGGAAAAGTATGATACACAACTCCATATTCTTTGCAGTTTCAGTCATCTGAAAGGGTCTTGGGACACATCTCTTGCAAACGACAGGGGGCTGCTGAAGATGAAGATTCTCCCCGCTTCAGAGATCTGCATGTGCTTTTATAAATAATCCCCCATGGCAGTAAAGAGCATCTATTTCTCTCGTTTCTTTTTGCCTAGTTATTACTCATGTAAAAGACAAATGTTCTTCAGAGAAACAGATGTCTGGACTGAGCCTAAGAAAGGATCTCACAATTCTATGCCTCTTTTTGGGTGGAAAAAAATAAAAATAAAAAGCATGTCCTGATTTTGCAAATGGAACACTTACTGAGTTGGAAAAATTCAAAACAAAACACTAGTAAAATCTGCCCATAAGTTTGCTTCATTTTTAAAATTGGGAATGGATGTGTTAACCTCAAGGGTGCCAGCATCCATGAAGAAATAGAGGTTCTGATCATATGGACTTAACTTTCCTAAATAAAAACTGTTTAGAATAAGCACAGAGCCCACAGAGATGGAGTCCTCATATTCTGTTCTTTAGGAACCACACATGAATCCTTAGCTCTCCCTTGAATTTTATCTTCTGGACTCACATTCTTATAAAGCAGTGGTGGCACCAACACCTGTGCAGCACCCTCTGCAAGCAGAGAAACATTTAGGGAATGCTGCTTCATGTGAGCATCAAACTTTGCACATGAGCTTGAAGGGTACCTTTCGCCACCATTACAAACCAGATCACAGCTGTCTCTAACCAGCCTTCTATTCGTACATGCTGCCAAGGAGCCTTGGGCTACAGATGCTCCTAAGCTGGGGAGGCTTTCTTGCAGCCCCATTCAACAAGTCTTGGGAAAAGAGTGTGCTGGTTCACCAGAGAACTTTAGGGAAGCTGTGGATCTGCACAGCCCATCACAGTCACTGGAAACCATGGCTATGTACCCATCCTCTTATGTGGAAGCAGGACAATTTGCCTTACTAGCTAAGTAAGCATCAGTAGAGCCTCATAAAGGCATAATCTGCACTGTATTGAGTGCAGTCCTAACATCAATAGCTGGCCCTTGGCAGGCAATTATTACAAGCTTGTGGAAGGGGGACGGAGAGTGGGAGGGAGCGTAGGAGGGAGGGAGGGAGGAAGAGAGGGAGGGAGGGAAGAAGGGAGGGAGGAGGAAGGAAGTGGGGGGGGAGGGAGGACAGTGGGAGACAACATAGACAGGTGCTCTAGATTAAATAGTAGTTTGTTGTTCAGCATAGGTTTTGTGGTTGGTTTGATTTTGTTTTTTTAAGGCAAGGTCTCATTGTGTAATCAAATCAAGCCTAGCTTGGAGCGATCCTCTTGGCCCAGCCTCCCAGTTGTGAGAATTACAGGCATGAGCCGTCATACTTAAGTAGTAGTCTTCATCAGTTAAATTTATGATCTTAGCAATATGGAAACGTTTACATACTTTGGATATGCCTGTGAATTTAACTATCTTGAACTGAAAAAAA
This sequence comes from Sigmodon hispidus, assembly GCA_004025045.1. Taxonomy (NCBI): domain Eukaryota; kingdom Metazoa; phylum Chordata; class Mammalia; order Rodentia; family Cricetidae; genus Sigmodon; species Sigmodon hispidus. The sequence goes on along the minus strand of PVIH01008258.1, from coordinate 80,192 downwards.
AAAACATAAAAAAGTTACAACACAATAAAAATAAACAAACATGCAATGTTTCACATCCTGGACTCGTTGAGATGGCAAAGGAAGCTTGGTATTGTTTCTTTAGGTGAGTTATTGAGATTGAGATGAAGGAGAGGGTGAGGTGGGGGAAGTGACCGTGTGAGAGCCAGTATGCTAAGGTCCCTGTGAAAAATCACAGCAGGTGAGGGGCAGACCACTGAGGCATATATAATCTGAGTTTTCCCCCACAGTTTCTTTGGGTTGGGTTCTTATGGAAGTTCATGTTCCTGAGAAATGTCTGAAAAGAAGTCAGCTACATCCAGGCCTCCTCCTAGCCCTAAAGTCACACGGATCTACAGGCAGCTGGTCTTTTCCAAAGTTGCCTTTAAGAAAAGAGACGTCTGTGTGGGGAATCAAGCCACCTATAGTAAGTAATTAGTTAGGGTTCCCTTCATCGACAGTCATACACTTCAGCACTCTGTATACACCATAAATATGTGTTCTACACCACTGCACACTAGCTATTGGCCATCACTAAGCTATTGTGGGTACAATAATGAAACACTCAGAGACTGTCAAACCTCATTAAATCACAAGAAAGTCTGATCAAAATCAGAGAAAATTTGGCCCTGGCATTTCAAAGAGAAAGCCGACAACCCCAACAGCATGTTTGGTACTAACAGGCACCTCTGCAAGGGCCGTTTTATAAATGGAGACAAGAGATGAACTTAATGAACTGCTCATCGAAAGCACAGACCATTCAGCAGAGCCATTTTCTCTGACTCCGCCCCATGCCGTGTTTTCTCGTTCACTTGTACATCTTGAGTGAAATGGACTTCTTCAGCTGGCTGATGCTGGCTTGTTAATTCCAAATAAGGAGTGTCTGAACTTGAGTCTATGCTGTAGATCAAAGCCTACTTTACCATTCACTATAAGCTGGGTATGTGCAGTCAGCCCTTGGCTACCTATCTGTACAGCCTTCATCTTGCCAGTTCAAGGAGGCTAATATTTTGGTTTGGGTTGAGTTAGGTTGAGTTATGTGCGTGTACGTGTGCATGTGTGTGTGTGTTAAGACAGCATCTTACTTTGTAGCTCAGGCTTGCCTCAGGCTGCCTTACCCGATACCCCAAGTGCTGGGATTACCTGTGTGTGCTACTATCTCTGGCTCTGGCGTTTGGAGTTTAGTTTCTAAATTCAGTCTCATTTCTTCCTTGCTTCCCAGGCTCTGAGCTCTTCATTCAACCCGCTTCCCTGCCAGCTGCTAAACCCTGAGCTGCTAGAAACACAAATTGCAATGTTTTGTTCATAATCATCCAAATAAACCCAGTCAATCCCAGCATTGGATTCCAGAGGCAAGTGGGAACTGTTTCAAGTTGCCTAGTATGCAGATTCACCCCAAAACATCTCTTTCCTTCTTACTGGGGACCACAGCAGGTGTAGGCAAGACAGTCTAGTGGGCAGTAAAACAATCTTTGTAAATTCATTCTCTAAGCTTTGGGTTTCTTGTTGGTAAAACTGGAGGATGCACACAAAGAGCTGGACATGCTGCCCAGGACATGGAACGGATGTGAGAGAGAGAGAGAGAGAGAGAGAGAGAGAGAGAGAGAGAGAGAGCGCTATTGGCAACAGCAACTCTAGAATTCTTTACAAGGAGGTACTGTGCTCAGCCCCCTTCTTAATAAGGAACACAGAGGGCAAGATTCTCCCTGCTGCTGACCTGTGAGGGTGTACGGAAAGTGCTCCCATTCAAGTGACAAGTAATAGTTAAAATATTTGATAATCCCATGAGCTACCCAATAAATCCGACCTCCCACGTGGGAGCTGATTCTTGAAACAGCACAGCTGTCTCCAGAGGGTTATGTGTGAGAAACCACGGGAAACTAGGCCAGGCCAGGTGGATTGTCCAACACAGAAAGCAATTGCTGGAAGCCTGCCAGAGCTGCTTATATGGAGGGATGCCTGAACTCAGAGATGTACAGGGAGTAAGCAGGGGGTGGAGCAAGTGCCCTTTAACTCAGATCAAACCCCTGATAATCACCAGCAGCACTGACTTTCCAAAGGAATCTCTTCCCAAAAGTTTGATGAGAAGTTAGTTGTCTTGGGAAACTGGAAATACATGTTCTTCCAGAAGGTGTTGCAGAGAATCATTTGGATTTTCTAGTTAGGTCCCCAAAGTCTGTATCATCAAAGGTATAGCTGAAGCAGAAACCATGAACTTGAGCTGAGATAACCAGTGACCTATTTGTTTCAGTCACAACAGCAAAGCAGCAGAAGAAAAAACCTCTATATGCCTCAGTTTCCCTCTCTGAAAGTTGTACAACTTCTTCACGTAGATGAGAGGCAAAGCAAGTTGAATTGCATAACATGTTTAGATCACATGATGTACACTCACTAAATAAATTGTGATTATCATCAAGTCTATGAGGTCACAGATTAGGAGCTTCAGATAGCTGCAGTGAGGAACCCAAGAATCCAAAAAGAGTTGGATTTACACAAGAGCCCTGTGGTCAAGGAGAAGGCAGTCAAGGGAGCAAGCTTTCGAGATCCTAACACATTCCACGTGTGCCACTAAAAGCTTACAGGTTTCGAGGGTTCCTGGGAGCTAGTTTGGGAGCAGCTATCACTTCCAGGTTGGACCCAGGAAAGCAAGGAGATTTATTTACATTGATGTCACTTCCTTTTTTCTACCATTATATCCTTTCTTGTGATCTTCTCTGGTGCTGTGCCCAGAAAATGAGTTCCCTTTGTAAGCAGGATGTTTGTCAATGATTTTTATCTTAAGCGAAGTGCTGCAGGCAGGATGGTAGTGGTGGTACATGCCTTTAATCCTAACGCACAGGAGGCAGAGGCAGGTAGATGTCTATGAGTTTGAGATCATCGTAGTCTACAGAGCTAGTTCTAGGACTGCCAAGGTTACACAAAATAATCTGTCTCAAAAAACACATCAATAAAAAGTGTCAAAAGACTCACACAACAGAAAAGAAAAAAGGCTTAGACTATATACCTCCAAGGGAGCATCCTTCCCTCTCTCTGGCTCCCCAAGAAATCCCAATTCTCTAGAGCATTTGGCCAATGTCTTCTTGGAGGATCCTCTGAATACTGATACTATTCTATTAATTTCTGAATCAAGAGGTGTATTATATAGGGGTGGGGACAACTGGGGTGACCCAGGGGGAGAGACTGATACCAACACTTCTAAAATTCATAAACATAAGTGTTGTTTCTACCTATGCAGGTAATCCAGAAAGGAGCCCTCACTGATCATAAAGACACATTACTGGGGAACTCACATCACTGTGTTATTAAGAGACAAAGAGGCTGAGGATGCACCTCTCTAACACATGCAAGACCTTGCGACCACCCACTCCCAGCACCCCCCCACCAAGAAACAGACAGATAGGATTAGGAAGCAGAAGAAAGAAAAAAAATCTGACCAAAGCTGAGCCACTGGGAAAACAGAAGCAAAGCGTTGTGCAGCTATTCACCATGACTTTTAAGCTACCAAGCCTGGCAAATTCAGTCAAGAGAAGATGAACAGGGTGAAGAAATGGCAAGTCCATTTGAGTATGAAGGATAACGCTCTTTGTCATCGACAGAAGGTGTAGTGTGTTCAAGAAAGCATTAGTCTAGCTGCCTAAGGAGAATAAAGAGAAAGACAGAGGAGTGTTTACACCAAAGTAACTGGGGTCGGGGGAGAGGAGAGGAAGGGGGGAGGAGAATTTCTAGCCTTTCGGTCTCCTGTAGAACATCTGGTTTACTTAAGTGAGAACAAGTATTTTTTCTTGAAACATGGCCTCATATATTCCATGTTGGCCTCAAACTCACTATTTGCAGAGGATGGTTTGGCCCTTTGCCTCTTCCCACCAACCCCACTGCTGGAATTATAGGCCTGCTCCACTGCACCCGGCTTTATACAGTGCTGAGTCCAAACTGGGGGTATCCAGTATGTTAAGCAAGGACTCGACCAACTAAGCTACATCCTCGGGAACCAAGTAAACAATCATTAGTGGGTATCGACCGAGAGCCCAGCACAGGGAGTACTAAGAAGAATTTGATGGCTGCCATTCACTGAAGCATCTTCACCCTGGGACAGAGGTAGAATCTAGTCACTGGGCACAATGACTCATCTGAGATGGCTAAAGACAAGTTCTGAGCAAAACCAGAAAATATTTCTCTCATCTGTTTCCCCAAAGCTCAAAGCTTTGTCTTAGGAATTGAAAGTCATAAGACTACAGATTCTGAGGGCCATTCATTTTTGACAGGGGGATCTATCATTTTGTCTTAATGGCTGCACTATTGCTTTTCTCCTGATCCCACTTACCTTCACTGTTTCCAGCCTCCTCTTATTGCCATGGCTGTAAAGAAAACATCTTCAAATGCTTGAAAATCATATTAAAGGCAGGAACTTTTTTTCCTACTTAATATTTTAGAAACTTTTTCCAGGGAAGTGCCCTGGCACCTAGTCAAAACTGTTCCTCACGAACCGGAGAACTCTCTGGAGGCAGACATCATATGTTTGACAATGAAATCTCTGTTTCATACATGATTTTTTTTACTTTTGTTTTTGTTTTTTTTCTCAGATAAGACACCTTCCTTCATAGGAGTACTTTACCAAAACCACAATTTGTTTAGCAGATGGAAATGAGCTGAAAGATCTTGGAATAATACTAAATGAAATGATGGAGGCTCTGTTTTGTTTTTTATTGTTGCTTGATTTGGCTTGTTTTCAGTTAAAAAAATATAAGGCAAATATATCCTCAGTTCATTTGGGTTTCATTTGCTCCACTGTTTGCTTGAGACAGAGCCTTGCTGTGAAGCCAAGGCTTCCCTCAACCTTTTAATCCTCAAGTCTTCCAAGTGCTAGCTACAATCGTGCACTACAACACCAGGGTTGGATCATTCCTAATGGCAAAATACTGCAATAAGTACTTCAAAGTAATATAATTAGTGGAAACAATATGTTATTTAAGAATTTTCATTTAAAAATTAACCATCTTGCATTTGCCACATTGCCTCCCAGAATCAGCCACTAGTTTTTGAGTAAGGAAGATGAAAATAGACTTTAATCCTTGCCCTCAGTGACCTAATTTCTACACTTGAGTCCTGAACTATTCTAATGAGTATAATGAAATAGTACCAGCCTTGATTAAACCACTCTTGGATTAGCCTCAGAAATAAAACAAATGGGTAGATTATGTACCTTAAAATTGTAATTAATTTAATCCTTAAATCAATTCACACAAATGAATATATGGGGTATTTTCTTTAGTTTTTAATATTCAGTCCACTTACTGACTCAACATCTATTGAACACTGTGCCAAGGGTGAAAATGTACCAATGGACAAGTGAGCCTGGGGCTTATTTCAGCTGCTGTATTCTACCAGCTTTCTTTGTGATGGGTGGAGTAACAATGGGGGCACCAAGAGCAACCGCAGCAGTCATTCTTCAAGAGATTATTTACAAGGAGGAAAGACTTCGGTCCATGGGCATCTGGCTTGTTGTGGTTTGGACCATGTCAAGTCAGGACATCATGGTGGGAGAAGAATCATTGGCCTCACAGACTCCAGGAAATGGGGAGAACAAGGAAGAGCTTGGGACAAGACATGGCCTCCAAGGACATGCACCCAGTGGCCCCACCTCTGAAAGTTCCCATGTAAAGGACATACACCAGGATGTTGATAGATGCCTTTGACTGGGAATGGGAACAATGATGGGTCTATAATGAATTGAAGTTTGGATAGTGTATGCCAAGATCTACAGGAATATAAAGAAGCAAGGAGTCACCTCCTGAACAGATCTAAAACCACCAGTGAAAATGTCCTAACTGAAAGATGGCAACCTTCTCGACAAGGACAACAAACATCATGAGATAATGGCCATTTGAGGAAGTACGGTATGGGGGAAACTTCCCTGTAACTATGCATAATGTATACCTAGGAACTTGGAAGAGATGAGAGTAAAAATTAAGGTGGCTGTAAGGCCTGTGGGTGGGCATCATGCTCTGCAGGGATTACACAGCTATTACAAACGGGACATGGAGGCTGGTGAGTTGGCTCAGTGGTTTAAGACATTTGCCAACAAGCTTAACACCCTGAGTTAGATCTTCAGGACCCGTCACATGTTAGAAGAACAGAACAGATGCTCTCTGACTTCTATATGCATGGCTGTGGCAAGTACTGTGTGTGTGTGTGTGTGTGTGTGTTATAAAATGTAATAAAAATATTTTTAATGAGTAAACAGGTGTGCAGATGTTTCTTCCATCACACAGTCATGGATTCCCTTCACACAGGAGGGACTGAGGGAAGAAACCTACCATTGTTCTTCCTAGAAGGGCAGGATTGAAGAGAAAGAGAAGAAGTCAGAGGCAGAAGAGGCTGGAGGTCTCTGGTGACCAACAGTGTCCGCCCTTGTCAAAAAAGCCTGCTTCTCACACCACAGGGGAGAACAGAGCTACTTCATGGAGGACTTTGTTCACAGATTCAGCCCTACTCCAGAATCCTCTCCACCAAACCCAGGAGGAGGTCCCCTGCTGTAGTTTGAGTCCAAAATATTCCTCCAAATATTGTGTATTAGAGGCTTAGTCTCCACGTGGGCACTATTTGAGGAGATAATGGAATCTTTAAGCCATGGTCATTGGAAACCACGCTCTCAAGAGGATTGAGGGGCTCTGATCTTTTCCTTTTTTTTGCATCCATGGGCACTTTCTATATCATGTATTCCCACCATGCCATGCTGCCTCACCACAGGACCAAGAGCCATAGGACCAATTAGCCATGAACTGACATCTCTAAAACTGAAGCCAAAAAATAAGTCTTTTCTCTTTTAAATTGACTAGACCGAATGCTTAGAGTAACAGAAAGATTAGCTCCCAACAACCTCTCAACATCAAGCTGCCATCAGATGCTCAAGGGGGCCACCCTGTTTGTGCATGCTTATCAGAACTTCAAAAGTGGTCCTCACAGTCCTTAAAAATGCTGATGACAAGCCTGTGTGCACTGTGTTTAGTAGCCTTTGTGGCCTTGTAACCTCCTTGAGGATTATACAGCATAGGAACAAGAGAAGAACTCATTCAGCCCTGGGGTGTATTGACTGCCGAGGAAAGGCCCTGATCTCCATCCTCAGAACCACAAGACAATGAGGTGGAGGAAAAGGCAATCAGAACTCACTGCAGTTTCTGGGGGGGTCTCTTCCAGATACCACCTTCTTGGCAGTGGTGATGCCTCATCAGAGAATTCATAACTATCTTTCCGACTCTGAGCGGTTGAAAACATGGAATGCCTCATCTCTGCTTCTGGGACTACGAACAAATACTAACCGAATTCTTGGGCAAACATTCTTCCCGTCTCAATATCACAGGAGAAATGCTCAGACAAACCCAAGTGGTTTTGTTTGAGACCACTTGAAAGGACTCAGAACAGAATGGATTATAAATTCAACATGATATAGTGTCAGAAGTTAGGATATTATTGTTATCTATTACCAAAACTCATCAGATAGCCCATGTTTGAAGTTCTGAATAAAAACAAGAGCCTGTGCTCATAGTCACCAACAAAGTCCACTGTCAGAAGAAAGATGTTCAGGTTTCCAGTTAATGGCATCAATCTCATTTCAGATGTATCATCTTAGGAGTTTTTTTTTTTTTTTTTGGCAGAACTTCTAGGTCCAAAGCACAGCTCAGCAGCTCAGCATAAGCATAGGCCTGGCTCTGCTCCAGCATATCAATCAATGAATTAATTCTCACCAGCTGTTAACCTTGGCCTGACGTAGTAACTTGGCTGTGGCAGCAAGAGGGACGGACCCAAAGCCACCAGAGAGACCATCAGGAGGCCGTCAGTCTCCTGAAAAGATAATGATAGCTTACCTGTACTTTCCAGTATTCTAGAACCTTCTATGGGATGCAATGGTGAGCAAAAAAAGTGTACTGAATTTGAGGGTCACAGCCTGTGACTCGGGTCAAGTCCAACCACCTGCCCTCAGTAAGCCAGTTAAGGAGCCAATTAAAGTAGAAAGCAGAAAAAAATGAGATTTACTCAATGTGGCTACACAGGAAGACATCCAAGGAACCCCCCACTTTGATTTTCTTGGTTTTGAAGTAAGATTAAGGTTACAATAGATCGAAGATTTGCACATCTAAGCCACCCTGGTCAAAATGTGGTCCCTTCCACCACTGACTCTTTCTTGTCTGGGCTTCATTCTGTTAAGGCCATCTGACAAATGGCTGGTTCTATATGAAATCTCTTTCCTAGAGATGAGTTCCTTCTCTGACTGGCAACTTTTCCTTCTCCAAGTATAAGATTCCTTGAGAAATTCCCATTTATTTGGGTCCATTGATTTTTAGGCCTAGGTACTTTCATTATCTGACCTAATATATATATATATATATATATATATATATATATATATATATATATATATATATATATATATTTAAGACAGGGTCTCATTATGGAGCCCTGGCTGACCTGGAACTCAGAGAGTTCACCTGCCTCTCCTTCCCAAATGCTGGAATTAAAAGTGACAGCCCCAACTTCTAAAAATTCACTTTTCAAAAATGTATCTTTCCTCTCTAATCTTTCACAAACACTTTTATTTTTATTTCAACAAAACTTAATTCACTTTATTTTTCTGGTATGAAAACCCTTATGTGGTAGCCACGCCTGGAGCTTGGATCCTCTGAATGGAAACACTGGTGTGGGTTTTTACAGGAATTCTTTATCAGCTCAGTGAATTCCTGGAAGGAAGACTTGGTAAACACAGTCTCTTTCCAGTGGTGGGGGTCAGATAAATGTAGGTATTAGACATGGCATCAAAGGTAGCATTGGCAAAGTTGCCCAGGGTGGCAGTGCTTCCTCTGGCTGATGTATAGCAGCCATCAATACCAGCCAGCCCCATCAGTTTCTTAGGCACAGGAACAGAGCCGATGCTGGTGCCTATGAGGACAGGAAAGATGTGCACCAGCAACAGAGCCATGGTGGCCTGTCACCTTGCATGGAACAGTGCAGGGATTGCCAATCTTGTCTCCCACCCCACCCCACCCCATAGCCCCTCTGCATAGGGACAATGGAAAGGTTGGCCAAGATGATGGCCCCTCAGATGGCAGTGGCTACCTCCTTGGAGCATTTACCAGCAAGACCAGCATGACCATTGTAGTCCCCAATAGTGACAAAAGCCTTGAACCTAGTCCCCTGGCTGTCTTGAGTCTGCTTCTGCATTGGCATGAACTTTAGAACTTCATCTTTTAAGAGGTGTGCCCAAGAAGAAGTCAATAATCTCAGGTTCCTATTGGTAGTGAGAACCAATAGATCTCCTCCAGGGACTAGATCCTTGACCAGGTGGTCCAGTTTGGTGACAGGGATCCACTCCTTGTCTTTAGCTTCACCTCCTTCAGCCTCAGCCACAGCCACGGGCCTCGACCACAACTGTGGCCCATGAGACCACTCCCGATGTTGGGCTCCTAATCCTCAGATCCTGGGTCCTCTGGGCCCTCCCACTGCACCTGAACAATCCACCAATTGTTTTTTCCCTCACTACTGTGATTTTTTTAGAGGTCTATTTATGTGTGTGGTTACCTGTGTATGTCCATGAGCTGCTTTTCCTCGGGGCACACATGAAGGCTGCTGAAGCTGGCACTAGTGTGTAAATTTGGGGCCACTTCAGAGAGGAGAGGGCATTTCCTGATGTTCAAAGAGGCCCAGCAACTAGATCTAAGCCAGCTTCATGGCAAATCTAAGAAGGGTGACCACAACCTGTCTTCACTCATGAAACTGACCATCTATCTGCAGGCTAACTAGTAACCAAGGCAAGATAGTGTTTACTTATTTATTTGTTTATTTAAATTGTGCAGTTTTGGGAATTGAACCCAGAGCGTTTGCTAGGTCAGCTGCTGCCCCCATATTTAGCCAATACAATGATTGTAGAGCCTGCATCTGGGGGAGCTAAGGAAATGGAGCCTAGTGTGACTGGGCATCATGAAGGGGAGGCTCATGAAACAGTAGAAGTATCTTGCTAAGGAGGCAGTTTAGGTAAGCAAAGGCCAGGTAGTGAGCCACAGGGTAGCATGTGCTGGGACCAGTGAGGCTGGAATGTTCAAGATGCCTAGCTATATTGCTAGGAATTTAGTGACGATGGCTGAGGGTCAGCTCGTGATGGAGAGCCGTGAGACCGAGGTTCCATCCTCAGAACTATAAAGAAAAAAAAAAGCATTTAGAGATGAGGTTAGAAATGTGAAATTATTCCAAATTAAGGAAGGTGGTGAAAGCCTAAGAGTTCCTGCAGCTTTCACAGGGTGGGAGTGCAAGCCTGGAGCAGCTGCCACATAAGGAAGGCAATGTTCCACCAGGCAACCAAGTTCCTCAGCAAGATTTTGAGGATAGCTAATTGCTAGGAAACCAATAAACACATGGAATCTTGTTCTTCATCTCCCAGACAAGCCCACATGCCCTGTTTGACCAACTCTTTGTGGTTTTAAACCATCTAAAACAAAGCCACTCTTTCACCCCAACCATCAACTCGTTTTCCTGCTTCATTTAATCCACATGTGTTTTCCATTGCTTCACACAAATCCTCCTAAGAGGAAAAACTGCTCCACCCTCCTCCAGCTAGGGAAGTAATCTATTTCTACCTGGATCAGGACCATGGGGTGGCCCCAACATGTCACAGACTGGGTGTTCCAAAACAGCAGCTAAGCTTTCTAGACCACTTTTGCCACTGCTCCTTCCTAAGCTGGGTGAACACTGACAGGCCTCCTTAGGAACCCAGGTAACCGGCTCCCAAAGTGTTAAAGGGAACAAACAAATCTGTGTCCTGACTTAGGAACATGGATGCTTGTACACAGGAGCCAGCGTGGTTGTAGACAACACAACTGAACTACTTTCTCCCTAAGGAGACAAAGGAGCTGCTGAACTGCAGTGAATCCATCACCTGTGTGGATGTGGAAAAACTGCTGGGGCCTCAGACCTTGTGGTCCTACCTCGGTTCTCTTCCCCACAGCCCTGCCTAGCAGCTGGGGACAGAGCTCAGTGTTGTCCTAGTGTGCTCCATTGTCAACTTGACACAGCCTAGAGTCATCTCTCTGAGAGGAAAGCAGAAGAGAAACTGCCTGTATCAGATTGGCCTGCTGGCAAGTCTGTGAGAAAGGTGCAAGAAGCCTAGAGAGACTGCTCAATCAGTAAACTACCTATTGAGTTTAATTCCGGCACCCTCACAAAAAGCTAGGTGTGGTGATGCACACATGTAATCCCCAGGGCAAGGAGGTGGACACAGGGGGGTACCTGGGACTTAACTGGCCTGTCAGCCCACCCCAATCTGTAAGCCCCAGGCCCTTGTCTGAAAGCCCCAGAGAAACCTTGTCTCTGGAGTGAAGAGGTGGTTCAGCAGGTTAGAGCTGCTCTGGTTCAGATCCCAGCATTCATATGGTGGCTGACCTATAACTCTAGTTCCTAGGGAACTGACACTCTCTTCTGGCCCTAGAGGGTACTGCATGTATATGGTACACATACACACAACCAGGCACACACACATAGCTATAAAAATAAACAAGCATTTTAAAAAAGAAATCTTGTCTCATCAAATTAAGATGGACATCTTCTAAGTAACAATACTACAAGTTGACCTCTGGCCTCCACACATACATAAACATGTGCACATGCACACATATGAACACATACATGTGCAGAATACAAAATATTATTGAGAAAAAAATAAATGCTCCAGTACATGGATAGTGTTCATATTTATGAGTCAGAAGACTCTGTTAAGGTATTTTTAGCTTTCCCCAAATCTGTCTGTAAATTCAATATTAATACAATCAAAATCCTTCTAAACTGCTTTTGTAAAAATAAGCACACTGGTCCTAAAATATGAAAACGTATCCAAAATGGTCTGGGTAAAAAAGAAAAAGCAAAGTGAGAGATTTATATACACTCAGTAAGAGAACTTATTAAAAAATTTTAAGAGAGCATGGTATTGGAAAAAAAGATTGATAAATAGACCTGCAGAGTATAAAACTTTGCCTTTGTGTGTACATCCCTGCATATAGGATGCATAAAATGCATCAGTTGACTTTCAACAATGATTCAGTGGAAAAATTCACTTTGACAAATTATTTGGAAGTCTTGAATGTTCGCATGAAGAAAAATAAAGTAAAATAAACCCTGACCCCTGATATAAACAATGCTGGCCAATATCTGTACATTTTTATCTTTATTGCTAACTTGGCACAAGCTGAAGTCACCTGGAAAAGTGAGTCTCAGTTGAGAAATTGCCTCCATCAGTTGGCCTGTAGACAAGCATGCGGGGCATTACATAAGCATTATTTAAGATTGCTCTTAGATCCCCAAAGTCAAAACTAAAACACCTCCTTGTGATAGGAATGTCTGCAACAGTTTCTCAACCAAGAGACAAAAAGGAATAACCATGAAAGGAAAGACTGATAAAGTCAACATAGTCAAATGTAAAATATTTGTTCAAAGTATATTATTAAGAAACTAAAAAGCACAAGCCACAATCTGGGAGGAATATGCAACATGCACATTTGGCAGTATCCTTATGCCAGAATTAAAAAAGAATTCCCCCAATCAAAGGTTTTAAGCCAGCAGAAGAGTCTAACAGCCATTTTGCAGAAGGTACTGTATGCAAACAGTATATGAAAGGGTGTGCAGAATCCTTAGTTCTCAGGTAAATAGAAAAGAAAAACAGAGTTGCACACTACTTCCCACCCACTAAGGGCTGAAACTTAAAAAAAAAGTCAACACTGGTAAATATTGGCAAGAAACCATAAAGCTGAAATTTTCTTACAGCATTAAAGGTACTATAATAGCCCAGATGCTTGTCTACAGGCAAATCCAGAGGAGACAATTCCTCAACTGAGAATCCCTCTTCCAGGTGACTTCATCTGTGTCAAGTTACCAAAACAATAAAAATGTACAGATACTGGCCAGAATTGTTAATATAAGCCTTGTTGAAAATAGTCCATAAATTTAAAAAATATAAATGTATATAAACCAGATGACTTAAGACATTTCAATGCATTAATATAATGGAATACTATTTAACATTAAGAGGAGGAAATTACTAATATACAGAAAAACATTCAAAAATGAGAATACTGGTTGCTGCTCTTGTGGGTAATGAGCTGGGACTGAGAATACAGGAACTTCCTGGGTTGATAGAAAGTTTTATCTTGAGGAGGGTAGATATTACATGAGTGTGTGCAGATGTCAAAATTTATCAGACAGTACAGCTAACACCTACATGTTTTACTGTGTGAAAATGACACCTCAGTCTGTTAGGTAGTGAATAAAGAGATCTGGCTTATGCCTTTTTTTTTTTCATTCCCAGACTTAAGGTTGAAAATTAACTCAACCCCTAAAACAGACTAGCTGATCACCCAATTCTGTGTGTCCTGCAGTACAGTTTCTCATTGACCCGTGACTGTTCTCTACAGGGTCTACTAGATAATGGGAATTCATCTTATCTGCATAAGGTGAGTTCTAAAGAAACCTTTATGCATTATTGGTGGGAATATAAATAACTTTCCAGTAGGGAAATCAGTATGACAGTTCCTCGAAGTAAAACCTACCAAATGATCTAGCTATGGCATTCCTGGGTATATACTCAAAGGAGGCAGAGGCCAAGAGATACCAGCACACCCATTTACTGTATAACTATTCACAATAGCCAAGCTATGAAATCAGCTTAGGTGTCCACCAATAGATGGATGGATAAAGAATGTGTGATATATATCCCATTAGACCAGAGAGAACAAATTTCGGCTGGAGAGAAGGCTCAGTGGATGAGGGTACTTGCTGCACAAGCCTGAAGACCTGAGTTGAAATTTCCCAGCAGCCTTGGAAAAGCAGGGCATGGTGACCTGTAACCCCAGTGCTGGGGGACAGAAGCAGGCAGCTCCCAGAAGCTCACTGTCTACCTAGCCTAGGGGAGAATGCCAGAAGAAGATCCTGAATGTCCTCCACAAGTACATGAGTACATGCTCATGTATGTGTACACACAACAAAAACAAACAAATAAAAAGAACAACAAAATTCTGTCACTTCCAGGGAAATGGATGAAACTAGAGATCAAGATTCTGAAAGACAAATTTCTTCTGGTTTCTCTCATGCGCATAATTTAGATTTAGAAAGAGAAAAACATGGAAGCAGAGAGGAGATTAATTGGGAAGAAGAAGAGAAATAGACTGGGCTGGAGGGAAAAAAAGTATGGAGAGGGGTCAGTGCGATCAAAGCACATTCTATATCTATGAAAATGTCACAGTGAAACCCACTATTCTTGGTAATATATGATGATCTAAGAAACAAGATATGTTCTAAGTCATGTCCACTGGGTTGAAGATTGTGCAGGTGAGCAGAAACTAAGGTATCTGTGGTTATAACTGATGGCCTTCCAGATGGAGCAAGCGGAGGTGTGATCTGGGGGTCAGAGACTAAGAGTAGTGCCTGGGGTGGGGTGGGCAGGACAGAGAGATTACATCACATCAAACACCAATATAATTTTTAGAACATACGCTTTTGGTTCTAGGACTGACCCCAGGGTCTCCAACATCACAAATACAAGCTCTGTCATATCACCTGAGGAAATAAATTTTAGCCAGGAGAAACTGAAATATGAAGTATATTGGCAGATAGCTTAATAAAATACCTATAATATATCCAACAAGAAAAATCCAATTACAAAAATTACACCCACAAAAATTTTAGTAGACCATTCCCCCTCATTCCTCTAAAAAAATCATATGACCACAGAGAGCCCTAAAAGTATCAAGACAATAAATGAAGTTGAAGTGGTATGAAATGACTACAGGTTTTTGTTTGTTTTGTAGCTTTCTATAAAGTGTGTATGTGTGTATTCAAATAGAAAAAAATAATGTCCTCTTATCAAATCAAGTCCAATTCTTTTTTCCGAGACAGGGTTTTTCTGTGTAGCCCTAGTTATCCTGGAACTCCCTTTGTAGACCAGGCTGGCCTTGGTCTGCCTGCCTTTGCTTCCCTATTGCTAGGATTAAAGACATGCGCCACCACCACCCACCTGAATCTAATTCTTGATACAGAAGAGTGCTGACCTCTTGATAGTGCATGTCGGTAATCCGATTATTCAGGAAGGTAAGGCAGGGGGTGGCTGTAAGTTTGAGGTCAGTTTATGCTACATAGTGAATTAAAGGACAAAATGAACTTGATAGCAAGTCTCTGTCATGCTCAAGAGAAGGCAGGGCAGAGAAAGAGAAAAAATAAATAAATCCCTTCTGTGTTGAACTTGACTATAGATGTAGAACATGTCACTTCCTGCTACTGTGTTTTGCTCATGGTAGAGGGCCTCTGCACCCTAACTGAACGATGCCATCTTGTGAAGTTTTCCATCGTACTATTGAGTATCACCTGCCTCTATTGTTCCTGACCTTCCGAGTTTGTTCCTACCTCTATTGTAGGTAAATGAAGGCTTTAGAAATGGACCACACTCTAGTATGCCTTCTTCAGTCCTCAGGGTGGGTGGGGGCATATTTCCCACACCAGCCACTACCCAGAAGCCTGTTTCCTATTGGTTCAAAGCCCTCTGCCTCTGCCTAACTAAGGTGATTAAGGATGGTTGTGTTTAATTTTGCTGTGCTCTGTGTGTTGGTTTCATCTGTAGGATCCCAAAGTGGTCTTGTTTTGTCTTTGGCATATTAGATGAAACCCAGGCCTTCACCCACGTTAGGCATGCTCTCTGCCACTGAGATCTACCACAACTCCAACACCAGTATTTGATTTTCTTTTCATTTTTTAAACAAGGTCACTCATTGGAGCCCTGGCTGGCCTCAAACTCATGTAATCCCCCTACCTCTGCCTCTCGAGTGCTGGATTACAAGTGTGCACCATCATGTTCAATTTCCAGTAAGAGTGCCTAACCAGTGAAACTGGGACCACAACTGATTCAGACTCAGCTACTGTTCATAGGAGAGAATATTCTATTACTTCTTTTTTTTCCTTTTTTTTTCTTTTTTTATTATTATGAATAAAGAAGTCACATTTTCTATCCTTGTATATTCTTATTCAAGGTTCCTTCCCCCTCCCACCACATCAGGTCACTCTCTCTTCTTCACAACTCCCCATCCTCCCCCTGGGGAGGCGGTCCCAAGGTCCCAATATTGCTTCGTTCAGCCTCCACTCCTGGCAGATCCAGTTTTCTCCCCCCAACCTCAAGACTGAGTCAGGTGTTCCTCTAGGGGGTTCTACTACTTCTTAAGTATAAGCAGCTAAAAGTAGTGTGACTAAAATCTTATTAGGAATGTTACAGCAAACAAAACCTGTGACATCATCCATCCCACAAGCTAAGGTATAATAAGTTCATGATCATTTTATTCAGAATATATCATATATAGAGCATCTACTGTGTTCTAGTCATTTCTCTAATACCATAAACAATCCTTACATGACCTAAGGATCATGCATTCCAGGCATCCTGTATGTTCTGGGATCTGACTTCCATCGCACAAATTAGTAACTCCCGCCATGAAGAACTCCGAGGTTTCTGTGACAGTTCATTATGCTCTTAGACGGCCATAACTGCTAGCAAGTTCTCCCTTGGGCTAATTCATAATTTTCACTCATGACCACTACATGAGCTGTGTTCAGTTTTTGCCCTCCACAAAGAAAATCGGCTTACCCCTTTCTCCTATTCGCTACCTTCTACCTCGTGACTTAACAGAAGTTAAAGATTTTTTTCTTAGACCTAGAAGTTGACAATTTGTCAAGAAGCTGTTCTGTTTTCTGGTGCTTGGGCAGAAATGTGTGCTTCCTGGATCATTCAAACAATGTTAAGGTGCTCTCCTAGCCGCTCGTGAGTCCATGGGATTAGGGATGAAAGAAGAACAAATTAATCTTTGGGGCTCTTCGTGGTGAGTCATAAAATCCATAAAAGGCTCGACTTCCGGCCCCTGGCATGGAGGATGGATAGCTTTTCACCCTGACTGTGATCCCCTTTATCCTCCAGAGGCAGAGACTGCTGACGAAAGGTTTTACTCACCCTGCTCTGAAGAAATGCTTCACTTAGTAGAAAAGGGTGGAGAGATTTGCCTAAAGAAAAAGGCTGAAAGAATAACACAGTTTTAAAACTTAATTATGCTTCAAGACAATAAAATAATTTGTTCAAAATGTTTATGGGAAATGAATTTGGATTTAGATTTTTTTTCCACTGAAATGATCAATAGCATGGAAAGAAACAAAATTAAAACTTAGTTTTCCTACCCATGTGCCCACCGTGAAAAAGTTAATCAAGAAACTACTTTGGCAAAACAAAGAGAGTTGAAGAAAAGGAATAAAGCTGGGTCAAGGGAGCAGCGTCAGTCAAACGTGAACCAGAGGAGGAAGCCATTAGGCTGGGCAAGCAGAAAATTCTAGAATCAGAAGGCTGAACTTCTGTTTTACATTTTAAAAAAGACCTTTCCGGAATAATTCACAGCTCACTGAAAATATTTAGTTTCATTTAGCAGGGCCTTTGATCCAGCTCATCTTCCACAGTTACAAATACATGTACATGTAGCAGTGGCACCTACTGTGGCTGCCATCAGCAATTTTCAGACTTCAGCCTGGCTGCAGATTGATGCATGTCTAGACATCTCCTAGGAAATTTCCTACTAGAAGGAAAGAAAATGGCTGAATTCTAAGATCTTAAACTTGTGCTATTTTTTTGGAGATAAAAATTAGGATGTAAAACTATACTGATAAGTCAAATGGTACTTTTCAGAATCAAACAGACAGAATATTTAAAATCAAGTCATTCTTGCCAATTCAGGACAAATGAGACTAATTATGCCCTGAGGTAACTGTGGAAGAAACACAACAAGATGAAAATCTGAGGCCTTCACTCTGGGGCTCCCAGGTGATTTCTTTGCCCATGGATTCCTCTTGTCAGTTTCTCCACACTCCCAGAGAAGGCCTCACCCCTCCCCTCTTGTCAGGGTAAGCACCTGTGTTGTTCGCTGGCTCACACCTGAGCTCTCCACAAGTCTACATTTCTTACAGATTGTTTGATGATTGCATATGACAGCCTGGATCAGGGACAGGCGGCCATGTGGAAAGCATCAAACTCAACCTCTTCTCTCTTATCCCTGGTTTCTCTCAGGCCCCACACTGCCCTACTCAGCCAACAAGTTCTGCAGCTGCTAGGCATCCGGGAAGCTTGGGAGGTTTGTAACACTAGTTTGATCTTGGGAGTAGAGTGGGGTGGGCGGTAAGGCATCTTAATATTAGAAGCCAACCTCTTACATCACGCTGCTTAGATATTCTGGGCTAGGTGCAATGGCACACACCAGTAAACCCAGAACTTGGGAAGTGGAGGCAGGAAGATCAGGAGTTCAAAATTATCCTCAATTATATAGTGGGTTCACAGCCAGTCCAACAAATAAATACCATCTGAAAAGTAAAACTTTCTTATTGCAACCCCTGTATTGTTTTGGTGTTTCTTATAGGGTGGGACCTTCAACAATCATAGAGCTAACTGGTCTACCTCTTAATGAATTCTGAACACAAGCCCTCAGAAGAACTTCATTTTCAAAAAGGAATCTCATTAACAGAGGCAATAAAATTTACTTTTTAAAATGTTTGGAATTAATTTATAGATATGTAAGTTTTAGTATATAAACCATTGTTAGAGATTGTGACAAACTCTCATACTTGAGCATAACTTCAGTGTTTTATAGCATGAAAAGCCACTCCTACAGCCACTTGGCTTTCTTGAACTCATTGCCTTCCTGCTCTAGACTCCAGATGTCAGGGTTACACGAATGCGACACTGTAGCACTCAGTCTTGTCTTTGAAGCTTCACAAAGAGATATTCCTGTAGACAAAGAGGTACATCAATTCTAAAGGCTTTCTCTCTCTCTCTCTCTCTCTCTCTCTCTCTCTCTCTCTCTCTCTCTCTTTGAGCCCCACCTCTTGTTTTCAGGTCTCTTTCAAGTGACTCATTGGTCTTGGCCACCAGAATGCCCTGGTGACAGCTGAGAGATAAAGATAAGGGCTGCAGGCCTCCCTTCCCTCAGGACATTGTGTCATATTCAGGGAGTTCTGCCACAAGAAGTTGATAAGAGCTGGGCAGACTCACTTCCCCACAGAGACTGCTTCATACTCAATAATGCTGGTCCTGAATCCAGAAAGGCAGTGGTGCCTTACAAATATTTACTTGGCCACATGGCAACAGAAAGGCAGTAGAGAGGGCTCTAGCTCACTTTAAGGACATATGTCTCTCATTCCACTCTCTCAACAAGTATAGGAAAATGTGGTTACTGCCCCAGAATTGAAAACCATGTGACTGCTGAAGCCTTTTATTTCTATTGCATCTGCTAATCCAGGATTTGAACATTCAGTGGAAGTGAAATCAGGCTTGCTTGCACACTTGTAGCTAACAGCACTTACCTTATGGTTCAGACTCATTCTTCTTTACAAAAGTTCAGATTCCATGGACTTTTTTAGGGGTGCTGCCAGTTTCCCCACAGATGAATGAAAGAAATGAAGTGTTTGAGGCTTAAATCAGCAACTACAGAACACAACAGACAGGATATATAGCACATGACCATCCTACATATCTCATTGGGAACTGGGGAGAAAATCCAGTGTTTTCAAAGACCAGCTTAACCAGAAATTTCTCAGAATAGGGAATCACAAGCCAAGTGTCACTTCAGCAACTGTTAATAGAAAAGACTTAGTTGAAAGACAGAGCATAGCTAAAGGATATAAGAGGAGAATATCCATCATTAAAAACTCACAGTGATTCAGACTTTTGTCTCCATGGAAACAACATCAGCTCTGCCAAGTGTCCCCACTCTAAGTACAAGGACCTAAAGTAAGGAAGGCGGTTCATTAACTACCACACGTCTGGTGCCCTCTTGTGGTGAGTCTCTTAATAACGTGGAAAAGGCCACAGATCAAAAAAAATTTTTTCTAAAACTAGGATAGTCAACAATTTTTTTACTAGTTTAAAAAAAACACCCTAAGCTTTCCCTTCCTCTTAAAAACTAAAAAGGAGCCCAGGGTGTGTTCTCCCTGGGATCCAAGAGTTAATAAATGTCAGTTGTGATTCCCCCACCCCAAAGTCTTTTTAAAAAAGGAAGAAAATTTGAGGAAGTAACTTGACAGTTTTACAGAAAAGTATTCTTTAAATGACAATCACCCCTCTGATTAGAAAAGCTTCACCCTGAGTTTCAGGAGCTGGATACTTTTGCACTGTCTCCTGTCTGGATGTCTCAAAGGGAAGAGAAATTCCAGCTACAGTCATAGACAGAATGGTTTCAAACATCCTGGGAGGGAACCTGAGATCTGAACATGTGGATCCTGGGTTCCTGCTTACTTTGATTTTCGGAATGAAGTAACCAGTGTGCAGGTGATCCACTTAAGAAAATATCTCATAATTGACTGTACCAGCCAGAGCAGGGTGGGAACTGAGGTTCTACAGTTGACAGTGCATGTCAGTGCCCACTCTAACACAGTATACCACACTGGTTAGAGGTGCTGGTAAGTTCTGTATTTTGTGTGGTTATGTTTGTAGACAGAGTGTCATGGGAACTAGGTTATTCTCAGTGTTGTGTTACCCCAGCAGACAGACTCCCAAATTCACTGCTAGTCTGTTACTATTCAGTTACTATAACAAACATCTGAGGCCACTAAGTTAAGAGGAGAAAAAACTTGGCTCACAGATGTGATGTTCTAGTCCATGATCAATGGTGACATAGCTTTGGACTTGTAGCAAGGCACCGTATTAAGGTGACAGTCTGTGGTGGAACTAAATAACTCCCCTCATGATTGACACATAAAAGAGCAGGGAAGAGGCCAGGATTTCCCAGCCCCCTCCATAGGCACTTATCCAATATTCTGGGGCATCCTGTTAGGTCCTATCTACTAAAGTCTCTGCTGCCTCCCAATAGTGCCCTCCAGGGACCAGGCCTCTATACGCATGTCTAGCCTGTGGCCCACAGGCTTCAGGCTGTCCTATCCTGCAAAAAATGGCTCTGAAAGTAGCCTAGCAGAAGATCAGACACTTAGTTAAAACATGAAGGCTGTGGTGTGTGTGTGTGTGTGTGTGTGTGTGTGTGTGTGTGTGTGTGTGTAATTGTGGAGGCCAGAGGATAGCATCAGTTGTCATCTTCAGATGTCATTCTCCCTTGTTTGACACTGACTGGGCACTGGGGTGCAAGGATCCACCTTTCTCTGCCTCCAGGGTGCTAGGATTACAAGTATACACCACCATGCTATTTTTTGGTTGTGAGCCTAGCCATCTCTCCAGTCCAGCCATTTTTTAAATGTGAAATTTGGGAGATTGAACTCAGATACTCCTCCTTGCAATTTAGAGTGCTTCTGTAACTTTTCACCTCAGTCTCAAGAAATTTTTGTAATTTTTCTGTAACTTAACTATACATTTTTTTCAAGCATGAACTTAGCAGATGATACTGCCATTTCATGTCTGCCACATAGGAACTTTTGACAGTTTGGCAGAAGAACCTGAGTGGAGCACAAGACTCATGGACTTTTCCTTTGGAGGTGGGGGGCAGGGTTAGGGACACTTATCAGCCAAACTAGCATTGCTTAGCTTGCAAAACCACACAGCTGTGCCACCAAAGCATTCTAAGTTCTTCTATAGTCCTATCAGAGTTAAGTTCACAGAAGATGCTCAAACGAGATTCATGGCTATTTGGCAGTTGACATGTCTCATTAACACCAGAAGAAGCTAAGGCTCAGATCATAAAAACACTGAATAAATACTTAGTTGATTACATTACAAAAAATTTAATTGGAATTCTTATCTCAGCTCTATGAGTTCTTCAAAATCAAGAGCCAACAAGTATTTATAAGTACTTATAACTACTCACTAGTGTGGACCAAATACAAAGATTCTTACTTGAGAAATCTATCGAGCCAACAGGACTGACAGGGCAAAGCTTTTATGTGACGCCAAATCAACACCCAGGGGCTGCCTGCCTGCAAGTAACTTCCAGATCAGGGGGCATCTGACTTCAGTTGTCTGAAAGCCAGGTGCTGGGCATAACTAGAAAAGTGGAACAGGGAAGGCCACGATGCCACCTGGCCAGTAAGAAACGGAACTAGATTGTGGTTAGAAGAAAATGAGATCAAAGCAATGAGGTTGGAGGCCACCAGCAGCTCTGGAAGAGGGGAACCTAATGCTGCTGCCACCACCAGGGAGCAAAAACTCTGAAGAATCTCAGGTGGGAAAAAGGAAGAAAACTGTGTTGGTAGATCAAATACTTTAGGGGTTCCATCGCTCTCTCTGAATTTCATCCTATAATTTCACTGCTCTCTAATATTTCCTGGGTGAGGAAAAAGATCAAATGCCTAAAGCCAGCAAGTGTTCCATCACTGCCAGCCGCAAACACGCAGCATCTTCAATGCTCTTAGCAGCCGGCATAAAATGTTAGGTTGAAGGCAGGTGTGGCAGTGCACACCTTTAATCCCAGCACTGGGGAGGCAGAGGCAGGTGAATCTCTGTGAGTTAAGGGCAACCTGGACTTCCTTCTACATAGCAAATTTCAGGATAGTCAAGACTACATAGAGAAGCCTTGTCTCCAAAAAAGAAAGGAAGGAAAGAAGAAAAAAAGAAAAAGAAAAATGTAAAGATGGGGGGAAAATTGCTGCAAAGGACTGGAGGCAGTAGGGTGATAATGTGTGAGTTTTAGTTTTTCATTTCATTTCCTTCCTGTTCCATTTGCCAAATACCCTGAGCCCAAGTTCAGGAGGCGGTAACCTGAAGGAAGGAAGCGAAGCCCTAAGTGAGGTGCAGATGGAGGGGTGTAACTAGCTGGCGGCGCATGGTCGAAAAGGGGAAAGTAGACGCAGGAGATGGGAAACCTGCGAGGGGCTCGGTCACTTAGAGCCGCCTGAAGTGGGACAGCCGTAGGAAGACAGATGGATATGAGGGGAGGGGCACGCCCCGAGACTGCATGGGAGGACATCACTGCACCCCTACAGAATTCTGATGCTCTGTGGAGGACCACTTGGCTCCCAATTCTCCCTCTTTAATTGCCAGCTGGGCCCTGCCTCTGTGTCCATACCATGTCAATTATTAAACTGCAAATTCAGAGTTAGGTAAGGTGTCTAGAGACAGAAGAGGTCACAGTAACATCCCCTAAGGCCCCCGCTCCCCACTAACTACTTTTACAACCTAAAAGCAGAGGGCCCATTTTCCTGGGAGCTATCCTGGCAAACTAGAGAACAGGAAGACAGACACAAAGCAAAGGTCTTTATTGAAGAGAGTAAACTTAGCTCAAGAAATGCCATTTTGTATTCTGGTAGCCATAGAGATAAAATAGAGTTCAGTTCCACATTCCTGGCAGGGGCTTGCCCAGTTCTAGGAGAGAATGAGCTGGACACCTGTATGATCCAGGTGGGGTCCAGGACTAAAAGGAGTCTTCCATTTTAGAGAACTATACAGAACTAAAGCAGACTGAGCCCTGAGAAAGATTCCCTCACCCAGTTCCCAGAGACCATAGCTAGAAACTGCTGTTCACAGAGGGGCAGCATGACCTAAGTTCCAACTGCAGAATCCATAGCACCCTGGCCCTGCTGACTGACCACCAAATGCTCTAGTCAAAACACACCACCATCATTCCTGGGCCAGCTGCACGTTCCAGAGTTGATGGTGGGCTTCCCCCCTCTATAGGAGACATTCCAGGGCACAGAACCAGGACAGCTTGACCATATGGGACCCTGCACAAAACTAGCCCAAACATGCCAGGAGGAAATAATAATAAAAATGATTTTCACCTTGGTACTAACCAATCAAAAGCCTGACCCGTTGTTACCGGGCACCCCCACCCTAGTCTGGAAAGGCCCTAGCACAAGCCAATTAGCTAATGACTCGTACCATTATCCTCACCTGAACACCCAATTCACAGCCTCGGGCTATAAAAGGAGCCCCCCATGGCCCTAATCAACCCTCCTGCATGATTCCGGTGTAACGGACATCTGGAGTGGTTCTCGAGCTAGCTCATCTCTACTTAATAAACCTTGCTTTTGCATTCCGCTACCTCCTTGTCTCTGGTGGTCTCTCCAGGGTCGTGACTTTGGGCATAACATTTATAAAAACAGAATTTTCCAGGAGGCAACTGTTCCTTTCTCTGCTGCTCTCAATCCAGTGTGGATGGTGCTGACTTTCTGGTGTAGGGGTAGAGAACTCTGTGAATGGAAAAAGGGCACCTCCTGCTATGCCCAAGTCAACACTTCCGGGTAAAATGTCCCCATAGGCTCACATGCTTGAATACTTAGTCCCCAGCTGGTGGCACTGTTTGGGAAGGTTCTGGAACATCCCTGAAGGAAGTGACTGGATCTTTAGGTTTTGTAGCTCAGCCCCACTTCCTGTTCACTCTCTACTTCCTGACTATAGATGCACCATGACCCACTGACCCCCACTCCTGATGCCTCCCCCATCAACTGTGAGCCAGATAAAACCTTCCCCCTTGAGTCACCTTTTGTCAGGTATTTGGTCACAGTGACAAGAAAAGCAGCTGACGCAGCACATAAGCTATAGACACACCAAGGCATTCTCTGATGCTGACTGAGCCGTAGGTATAACAAATGCATTTTCTTTTTCTTTTTTTTTTTTTTTACTTTATTTGTTTATTATTTATTTATTTGCCTTGGTGTTTGCCTGGAACTGGAACTACAGACAGTTGTTAGCTGCCATGTGGGTGCTGGGAATCGAACCCGGGTCCTCTGGAAGAGCAGGCAGTGCTCTTAACCGCTGAGCCATCTCTCTAGCCTCAACAAATGCATTTTCAAACTTACATTTTTTTTCTATGTAATTACAGGGTAATATGAAACCAGCCACCCAACCTCTTTGTGCCTCAGTATTCTCATTTATAAAATGGGATAGTAATGTCTTTTGTTAATTGAGAGTTATTGCAATAGGGCTGGGCACATGGTTTATGTGTGTTAGTTGTTATTCCAAGTGCTCAAAAGCCACTTTTGAACTTTCCATAGTATTAGTTGATATGCTGTTAGCCTTGAATTTTACACCCTACAATTAGCTGGGAATTAAGATAAACTCAGAATAAATTCTGTGCCATTTGTGATCTTGTAGAATGTATATCAAAACATTTTAAAGATCTGTACCAGAAATAGTACAAAATCAGAATATAAGTTGAATGAAGAATAGGGCTTTTAAGAGATTTTATTTTTATTTTTAATTATGTGTATATGTGTGTGCCTCAGTAAAGGCTTGTACATGTGGGTACAGTGCCTAATGAGAACAAAAGGGGGCGCCAGATCCCCTGGAGCTGAAGTTACAGGTGGTCGTGAGCTGCCTGGTGTGGTTTCTGAGAACCAAGATATCTGCTGCAAAGACAGCACCAATCTTTGTGCTGCATCAGCTGCTGAGCCATCTCTCAAGCTCCAATACACAGGTTTTTAAAGATTAATTTGGCTACTTGAAGTCTAGTGGATGACAGTTAATCATCTTCATTCAATCAAATGAAAATGTGGTGTGTGTGTGTGTGTGTGTGTGTGTGTGTGTGTGTGTGTTAGGCAGCAGACCTGCGTGCATTCTTGGCTAGATAAGTGTCATATTTTTATCTCCAGTATATACTAGAGAGATCCACTTGAACTTTTGGTCACTAGCCCTAAACAGGACTAAGTTATAATCTGACATATTTGTAAAGACATGTGTCCATATACAGTTCTAAGTAATTTAAACCCTATTCCATGAAAAAGTTTTTATCATCAAAAACTTTTATTTGTACTGCTGTAAAGGGAGTTTTCCTATCCTGATTGACCTTTTCCAAATAACCTACTCAGAGGGACTATATAAATATAAATGCTCAGCCAATAGCTCAGGCTTATTACTAACTAGTTCTTACATTTAAATTAACCCATTTTTATTAATCTATGTATTGCCATATGGCTTGTGATTTTACCTGTCTTCTAGTATCTTGCTTCCCCCGCAGCTGCCTGGCATCTCTATGACTCCACCCTCCCCCACACACACACACCCTGCATTTTCAGTTTGTCTTTCCCACCTAGCTTTATTATGGCTTGCTATAGGCCAATCAGCTTTTAACCAATGAAAGTAATACATAGTCACAGCACACAGAAAGATTATCCCACAGCATACTGCCTCCCAAATCTCTTCAGGAACCAATTCTATAAAATGAGAATGGAAATAACCAGAGAATATAGCTGTATTTTTTGCAGCACTCTAAGTGATAGAGATGTTACTTACTATAAATGTCATGATATAAATTTCAGGGGAAGATGTAGCTTTGCTGCCAAGTTAACCTGTGTACCTCATGCCATTAATATAAATTCTAGTTCAGTAGTCCTCCGCCATCTTAACTAATGTCTCATTGCTGTGATCACATACTCAACAAGAAGCAACTTAAAAAAGAAGATGTTGATTTCAGCTCGACAGCTGATGTTATGGTAGGAAGACTTGATGGCAGGAATAGTCCATGGCTGCAGCAGCAGGACCAGGAGCTGCCTGCTTTCCCTACCCATAGGTAAGAACTGGAGGCCAGAGAGGACACAAGACTGAGCTATAAACATGAAGGCTGCCACCACTCACTTCCTTCAACCAGGCCCCAGCTCCTAAAGGTTCCTCAAACTCCTGAAGGAGCAATACCAACTGGGGACCAAGTGCTCTAACAGATAAGCCTATAGAGGACAAAGGCCTATTCAAATTGTCTGGGGAGGAGCTGGAGAGATGACTCCATAGTTAAGAGGACCAAGGACTCACATTTGAAGGACAAACAATCTGACTGCTTGGGGCTGAGGATGCTTTAGGGTGGTGGTCAGTGAATTTACATAGGCTAGAGTAAAACTGTAGTAGGGCTGATGGACTCTGGAGACGTGGAAGAAAATGAGAGGATAATTGAAAGCAGGCTAGCAGCTTCTGCCAATACTTACTAGACCAGTAAGTGTAAGGATATGTTGAGGTGTTGGGATACAAATGCAGAAATGGATAGAGAAAACCCTGTGAATGAAGATTGCGAGGACTTGAATATGGAAGCTGGGTGTTGGTGACACACACCTTTAATCCCAGTATGAAGGAGTTGGAGATAGGTGGACCTCTGTGAGTTCAAGGCCAGGCTAGTTTAAAGAGCAAGTTCCAGGACAGCTAAAGATACACAGAAAAACCCTGTCTAGAAAAAAAGGTGAATGAATATGGGTGTGTTTGGATGTAAATTGAATGTAATTGGTCCTCATGCACTCATTGAGAGTGTCACTATTAGGACGAGTGGTTTTGTTGGAGAAGTGTGTTACTGTGGGGGTGGGCTCTGAGGTCACTTTTGCTCAAGCCTCTCTCAGTGTAACACTCAGTGTACTTTGAATCAAAATGTAGAATTCTTCTCTCCTTCTCCAGGACCATGTCTGCCCTCAAGCCACCATGTCCCACCATGAGGATAATGGACTAAACCTCTGAAACAATAAGCCACCCAATTAAATGTATTTCTTTGTAAGAGTTGCTGTGGTCATGGTGTCTCTTCAGAGCAATTAGAAACCCTAACTAAGAAAAAGCTTGAGTTGCAAATGATAACTGTGTTTTAAGGCTGATGGTCAAAAAAATACACTGTGGATGGGGATGACAGATTGTTGGTATAGAGATTAAAAACATCAACTTAGTCAGTTCACAAGCCTTGCTTCATGGGATTTTATCTTCCTCAGCAGAGCCAGTGTCTTACCTGTTCAAATTCATGTTGGCTTGGGTGGAGCAACTGCTCATCAGTTTGGTTGGCAAGATACAAGTGAGGCGAGCTTCCGCCCTTTCCAGAAGTGACCTTCAAGCAGTGGAGGGCCGCCACCACCATGGGCCACGAGTTTGGGAATCTGACGCGAGTAGGGCACGTGATCTCCTACAGCTTGTCACCGTTTGAGCAGTGGGCCTTCCCAAACTTCCTTCAGCAAAGGCATCCCCGACGTGCTGCGCCGCACTCGCGAGCGCATCTTGCACGTAGTGCCGCCATTTGTAGCGGTTTATCTGATCTACACATGGGGGAAGCAGGAGTTTGAGCATACCAGAAGGAAGAATCCAGCCATGTACGAAAATGACAAGTGAGCAGCGCACATCTGGATGCCAGTTCTCTGCCTCTGAAAGACCCTTCTCTGGGAGAGGAGTCTGTATTGTAGGGTCTTGAAGATACAATAAACTACTTAAGGGTTTAAAAAAAAAAATACGAGTGAGGCAAAGTGGGAACACCAAAGTGGCCATCCGGCTATGAAACTGCCTGAGACAGGAATTGGGAATGAACACAAAGAGACAGGGAGGGGGGCCTTGAGCACTCCTGAGCCCTCTCCATAGTAGGCGCAAGGTGTCTGTTAAAGATAGCTGAGTGATTGTCATCCTACCCCAGAAACACTTCACCAATCATGTTCATGCTTCTCTGTTCATACTGGTCAGAAACTGGAAACAGCCTGGATGCCTCTTAACAGATGAATGAATAAAGAAAATGTGCATTTACACAATGCAATATTACTCAGCTGTTAAAAAATGAAATCATGAAATTCACAGGTAAATGGATGTAACTAGAAAAGAGTCATCCTGACCCAGAAAGCCAAATATAGTATGTATTCACTTACATGTGGATATTAGCTGTTAAGGCAATGATAACCACGCCACAATCTGTAGAATCACAGCAGTTCGGTATACAATAAAAACCTGGGGGTGGGGGAGGCAGATAGATCTTCCTAGGAAAGGGAAATAGGATAGATAGCTCTTGATAAATGGGAAGGGCTGGGACAGGAGGATTAACTTGGGGAAGAGGGGCGAGAGATGTGCACAAGGGAGGGAATATAGGAAGAGACAGCTAAAATTAAGGACTACTTGAGGGTAGTATAAAAACCTAATACATGAGAAGCTTTCTAAAGTATATATACATACATACTTGGATATATATATGTCTTGGAACTGGAGTTACTGACAGTTGTGAGTCACCAAGGGGTGCTGGGAACCAAAGCCCAGATTCTCTGCAAGAGCAGCAGGTGCTCATAACCACAGAGGCATCTCTCTAGCTCCTTCCTTGGTTATTTTTAATATTTTATATTAAAATTTAATATAATTTTTTATTATTTTTATATATGCTTTCATATATATATATTTCATATATATATAATGAAAGCAATCTAAATGAAACTGCCAAATAATGAGGGAGGCAGAACCCCAACCGGCCATCTCTTGTCACCAAATAAAGCTTCCAGCACCGAGATTAGATAACAGATAATTAAGTTGTTGACCCCCAAACAGCCCAGGCTGGTGCCAAGACTAGAGGGTGCTCTCCACAACCGACAGCAAGGCCTTATTGCTGAAGACAACACCTGTACAACTCACTGGACGTGAAGCTGAGCTGGTGCCTACACAGAGCCTTCACTACTAAGTTCTAATATCTTTGGTATAGGAAGGTGCTCTGCATGCTACAAAGGAGAAGCATAAACACCAACCAATCCACAAAACCTTTGATCTTGGGGCTGGAGAGATGGCTCAGGGGTTAGGAGCACTGGCTGTTCTCCCAGAGGACCTGAGTTCAATTCTCAGCAACCACATGGCAGCTCACAACTGTATGTAACTCCTGTTCCAGAGATCTGACACCTTCATACCAATCCACATCAGTAAAGCTAAATAAGTAAATAAATAAATAAATAATAAACTAACTTTGATCTCCAATGGTGTCCTGCTTGCAAGATATGCCAGAGCAGTGGTGGCACAAAGTTGGTGGGAGTAACTAATCAATATGATTTGACTTAAGGTGCACTCTGTAATATAGAATTCATATCCAACACTGTTGAATGACCTGGAACTAGGTAGCTCAGGGACATAGGATAAAACAATATAGCAATATACAATATAGCAATAAAATAACTCCTAATGCTATTCTGCTATACTCATAGATCAGTGCATTGCTCAGCCATCATCAGAGAAGCTTCCTCCTGCAGCAGGTAGGAACAAATACAGAGACCCACAGCAAGACATTACACAGAGAGACAGACCTAGGAACACTCAGCTCTAAATGGAGTGTCTCCATCAAATCTCCACTCTGGGGAAAAAAGGCAGAAAGAGCATCCTATTACCGTTCTCAGTTTAGTTTTTATGGGATTCCTGGGTATGAATGGGTCTCTGAGTCTACATCTGCCTCTTGTGCCTTTTCTTGGGCTCCTTTCCTTATGTTTGTTATCTTATGTTCTATTCCAATATTTTTTTGTTTATCTTATTATGTTTCATTTTATTAATTTCCTTTAGAAGTAGTGTTTGTCTTCTAAGAAGACAGAAAGGAGATGGGTCCAGATGAGAGAGACAGTAGAAGAGAAACTGGAAGTAGCAAAGGAGAAGAAAACGGTGATCAGCATATATTATATGAGGGAAATCTATTTTCAATAAAAGGGAAAAGGCAGAGATCAAGAATGAGAGAGATATGAGTATCTCTGGAAGATTTCCACAGAGCATCCTCAATCCCCCTGGCCCACATACACTGATGGCCAGCTATTATTCTTGGCACATGTGATCAGTCCATTGTCTGGTAATGATTCCTCAGATTTTCTTTAAGGGAAGTCCCATCTGAGGGCATACTGTCTTATTGACACCATTCATCAAATTCCTGTGTCCTGCTCTGACTAGGTTTCAAAGCCAGCACTTGGACATTAAATCTCAGAAATGACACGAAACTTTTTTTCCACCCCTGGATCTTTGCAAAGCTTGTCTCCATCTGCCTCTTTCTGTGTATCTCTAGGAAACCAAATCCACATTGTTCAAGCCAATAGCTAATTGGCTTCCCACAGGCATGGCCAGGCCCGCCTCATCCTCAAACCTGAATGTTGACCTCAGAAGCCTGGGTCTCTGTAACGGCTGATCCACTCCCCGTAAGGTTTTTCTGGTCCCTGTTCTCCCTGTGGCCTGTTGTATTGATTTCCTGAGAATTCTCCAAGGTACATCACAGCCTTTCAAGATTCCCTCCACTGCAGTAAACCAGAGTGGTTCTCCTGTTGCTGGAAGCTGAAGCTTACAAACTGTCTGCATCTCCTGCCATGATACATCATGTTCTGGGATCTTTGTCTCTTTTCTCAGGCACATAGTTCCAGAGATTCTCACTTTAGTTTTAGAGAGGGTAACTCAGTAGCAATCAGTGGCTGAGAAGAAGCGCTCTGCTATCCTTCCTGAACCCCACTGATTTCCCCAGTTCTCAGTCGCTGCTAAGTTAGCTTCTCCTCAGGCTATCTGAGACAGAATCCCGCATCTCTTCTTCCTTGTGTTCTCTTGCTTTCCGTGATTAGATTTAAAAATAACCAAGGAAGGGGCTAGAGAGATGCCTCGGTGGTTATGAGCACCTGCTGCTCTTGCAGAGAATCTGGGCTTTGGTTCCCAGTACTCCTTGGTGGCTCACAACTCTCTGTAACTCCAGTTCCAAGAGATCTGACAAGTTCCTTCTCTGGCATGAGGCTTGCACAGGGCACACAGACATACATACAGAAAAACACTCATACCCAAAAAGAATAATAAGTCTTTAAAAGAATGATAGAGCATGCCTGACTGCTGAGTTACACACACTGCAGAACAAATAAATCAACAACACATCAAACAAACCTAAGGATACTAATACTATTATTATTACCAGTACATGCACAAGAGGCCACACTTTTCTTGTATGTGAATTGGAGATAAATTCTGGCTAAAATGTTTGGGCTTTCATTGGACAGAGATATACGCCTTTACACCGGAGAAAACAAACACCCTTAAAAGCGATAATGTCACTCAATGTGTATGCATCGTTTTTCATTTCAAAGCAATTTGTAGACATTAAAATATTGACTGCCAGCTCTTCTTAGATAAGAATAAATATATTCTGTTGGGCACAACCCTATCCATGTCATTATACCTAAGCAATAGACCCTGCTGCTATACTGTGTCTGGACAAGAGCATTTCTTAGGAGAATAGATGGGGTCAGGGGAAGGAAGGGGGAAGCCAGAGGAATGAAAAAAGCATGTGAGAAATTAAAACAGAAAGACTTCTGCCTACTACTACTGTGAGTCTGGGAGGACAGTCTGGAGAAATCCCTGCAGGGCTCTGGCCTGACTCTGCTTCCATCTATATCTCCCTTTATGATTGCATAGATGTCTTCAGAGAGATCATGTCATTCCTGAGCATCCCTAAAGCTGCAGCCTATCATCTTTGATGCTTCTTCCTCTGTGTGCCTGGCATACATTCTTCCTCATTCTGGATTAAGGAGTTGCAGGACACAGCCAAGGAAACCGGTATTAACATAACATGAGTGTGTGCATGTACATATGAGACACTGGTACTTTTTCTTGCTCTCTGCTCCTCCTTACCTTTCATATTTGGGGATGGGGGCTGGGATCCGGGGAGCTCAACACTGAACCATGCCTCTTATGAAGGTTGATATTTTATAATGATGGAGCTGGGAGATCAAGATCTGACCTATTCTTACTTAAATCATCCCATCAAGCCAAAGATGAGCCTGCATGTGATCAGAGTAATGCTGGCAGAACTTTGGAGCAGTTGGGCACCCAAGAACGGCACACAGGCTGGGTGGGAAGCTGGGCCTAGAGCCTCTTCTCCAAGTCTTCACTGCTGCTTCCCCCTTCCGGTGGGAAGCTGTTAAAGAAGATCCGTCCTGGAGAGAAGGGGAGCTTAAAGGACACAGCAAGCAAACAGGACTTAGGCTGAGGAAGTCACTTGAGGTTACTCTTCACCGTCAATTTGATTGAATCTGGATCATCTAGGAAATATACCTCTGGGCATGTTTGACAGTGCTTGGAAAGAGATTTACTAACAGGGAAGACCCAGTATGGCTATGGGGGTTACCACCCTACAGACCAGGGTACCAGATGGAATAAAAAAGAGAAAAGAACAAAGTCAGCTGAACACCAGCAGCATTCATCTCTCTTTGTTTGCTGGCTGAGGGCACAATGTGCCCCTGCCTCCTGCCTTCCCCACCGTGATGGACTCTACCCTTCTTTCCTCAAGCACTTCAGTCAGGATTTTTGTCTCAGCAATGGGGAAAGAAACTGTTAGGTCTCAAAGAAACCCCAGACAGTTCCCTCAGTGCCTGTGGCTCCTCCCAGCACTTCTCACCCTCCTCCTATCCTACCCAGGGGTGGGGCTTGCCTTCCCTTCCTTCCCTTCCCCCATCTTCTCGGATTCCTATATAACCTCAGACATTTCGGACAGTTCATTCTGGACCCTTCTACATACCTCTAGCTGTGTTCTCCCTCACATAAAACTTCTCCTCAACCACACCCAGGAGCAGTCATGCCCTCATTGTTCTTATTCACTAACCAATATAGGAAATTGGTGCTGAGAAGTGGAGTCTTTGCTGTGATAAAGCTGCCCACATAATTCTTAGGCCTTCAGAATTGCTTGTGGGAAGGGTGCAGAAGCATTAGCACTGTGGCCAGAGGAGTTCTAGAATATAATCAGAGCCTAAAGGGTCCTTCTTAGGGGGTCTGGAAGACAAGAATGTCAATAGAAACGCACAGTAAAGGGTGGGTGGGTGGGTGGGGCTTCAGAGGAGAGCCAAGGACTGAGGGGAAGCTTGGTCCAGCCATTTGTGGTGGATTCTGGCACAGAATCGAGCTGTGTTAGGTCCATGTTTCTATAATTAGAGTGAGGCTGAACTCCAAAGTAATTGATTCAAAAGTAAGTTGTTTGGCAGATGCAATTTCAATACAATATAACTTCTAAGTGACATGATTACCACTCACTGCTCTTGTCCAGGTTTACAGGGAGACAAAGCAGACGACTTTCAAAATAAGTAGTTTGACAAGCAAAGAAACATTAAAAATGTTTAAATTGGAGGCAAGGCGGGATGTAAAAGAAGAATTTAAAATACTAGTGCCATTTAAGGGAAAAACTTCCTGGCCTTCACTGGGGTGGGGTAGGGGCAATAGGAAAGATGCCCTAAAGGCAAGATCCTACCCATCAGACACCCATGTGTGAAAATGGAAACTCATTTGACAGGGAAGACATTGATCCAAGAATACCACTGAAGCAACTTCTCAGGAGAAAGTGTCTGCTCAGATTCAACCCAGTTCTCCAGAAGCTTCTACAGCAGAGACCAGACTACATCACGAACTAGCAGCAGAACTTAGCAACATAGGACATATGGTTTTTCAAGCATGCAAAAATGTAAGAATCATGGAATAATGCAAATTTATACCAAAGCCACTGGGTCCAGGCAATGTGAAATTGTAATAGAGATTCTAATATGCTGGAGAATGGCAGGACTGTCAGATGTCTGCTGAGGAGAGCTCTAGGCAGGTAAATCTGCAGGAAGAGAGAAACTATGTGTGCTGTAGGTAGCAGAACCAGAAGAGTAGGAATGCCTAACCTGTGGGGCCCAGATGATGCCACAAGTTGCTTCTGATGCTGGACACTGAGCTATAGAGTTTGTTGTTTTTCCTGTTGATCTCAGTCTTTCTTTGACTCAGTCTTCCCTTTCTACCCTCATGTTTCTCCATTTTGGAATGAAAAATTTTACTGTTTCATTGTACATTAAAAGTATGCAACTTAAAATATTATTTTACAAGGATCTTAGCTGAGTTTTATATTGAGTCTCAAGAGACACTTTAAGCTTTGGGCTTTGAACAGTGTTAGAGCTGTTTACATTTGGGGAACTCTTTTGGGGTTCACAGATGAACTAAATTCACTTTGCATAATGGAATGGTTATGAGCCTTTGAGGAACAAGAAAGAAATGTTATGGCTAACAGTGATGTGTTCATCAGATGTTACCCAACAAGGAGTAGATCTATAATGGTTAATTTCCTTTCTGGGCATGTATGAAAAAGTAACTGAGGAGGGATGAACACTCTGGAAGCAGGTAGCATCATCTCATGGACTAGGGTGCCAGGCTGAATAAAGAGGGGAGGAAGGAGAAAGCCAGCTGAACACCAACATTCATCTTCTGCTTTTTGGATTCCAATTTATGAAAACAAGAACAACCTCTGCTAAAGTTACTCAAAAATCTAGAGCTGCTATAAGACCCAGTTATACTACTGCTGGACATGTACCCAAAGGACTCTACACCCTTTCACAGAGACACTTGCCCACCCATGCTCAATGCTGCTTTAATCACAATAGCCAGGAAATGAAATTACACTAGATGCCCATCAACAGATGAATAGGTAGTGGCAATATGGAACATTTACATGATGAAATTTCATTTGGCCATAAAGGAAATGAAATCATGAAATTTTCAGGAAAATAGATAGAACTGGATAATATGTCAAGTGGTATAACAAGGCTCAAAAAGAAAAATGCCTCACATCCTCTCTCATATGTAAGTCCCAGCTTCTAATTTTTATACATGTATTTATGTCGTAGGCCATGAATTTAGAAAGGAGATCATGAAAGGGAAGACAGGTTTTTAGGAAGTGGGGTATACGGAATAGGACACATGTGACACAAAAGTGGAAAGAAGAATTCTGGGAGCAGAAGGATACAGCAGGTGTGGGGTGGCCAGAGAGAGAGACAGGTGAGAGAATCAGGGGAGGAGAACCAGCAAAAATAACATATGGGACCAGAGAGATGCCTTGGTGAGTAAAGAGCTTGCTGTGCAAGCATGAGGACCTGAATCTGGCTCCCCAGAACCTACACAAAGTTGGAGGTAGTTCCATGCATCTGTTATCCCAGTGCTCCTATGGCAAGATGGAATGCATTGACAGGAGAGGCCTTGGAAGCTTACAGACCAGCTAGGCTTGCAAACACAAAAGGAGAGAATGAGAGACCCTGCCTCAAAGTAGCAGACAAGGAACCCAGCACTGAGATTGTCCTCCGACCTCCACACATGTACTATGGCATATATGCCCACATTTATACAAACAAGTGTGCCTACACACATCATACACACACACAAAGATTTAAAAAATGAGTTATTTTTATGTTTGGTTTTTTTATACATATATATAACTTGTTTTTTTTAACCAAACCCACTCCGAATTTCTCCACTCCAACTCCTTCCTGATCCCTCAACCACTATAAAAAAATGGCTGAGCTAAATCAGCCTATTTCAAAGATGTACTAACCTCAGAATGGAAGCCAGGATATGTGCAAAGTTGGGGAAGGGGTTTTGCTTTTGTTTCCACAGGTAAAGAAAATTTATGGATACCATCAAAATTAATAAAGACTTGATCTGAACCAGAGAAACTTGATGAAAAAATAAGAATTGATGGGTCATCCACCCATATTACAATTCTTTAAGTTGTAAAAAAAAACAAAAAAAAAAAAAACAAAAAAAACCCAAAGAGTTGGGGGCAGGTTTTGTTTTTGTCTTTACAGAAAACCAGAAATACCCATGTTCAAGAAGATGAACATCAAAGAAACTCCATACAGAGTTGACCTTTTCTGTGACAAAAGTTAGCCACTGAGCAAGAAAGTACTCTTGCCTTGACTATTGATGTTCAAAATAGACAAGCAGAAGACACACAAAAGAGAATTGTTGAGCCTTGCTAAGACAAGAATATCTTGCCTCACAGAGAAGTCTGTCAGACATGTTAGGTCTGTAGGACGAAGACAGATGCTTCAATGATACAGAAGAACATTGGATGACTGTCCAGGAAGCCAGCTATTTTATTTCTTACATTTTTTGGATGTTGCTTGCTTGACCATGTTGTTTAATTAGTTAATATTATTTCCTTCTTGGGTCTCTAAGGGAGTTGAAGATGAGATAGTTGTAATTTTCTAGTAGCAGTTTTAGGAGAAAAAAACTCACTTAGAAGTTAAAGTGTATTGTTGTAAGAAGGTTTCCTGGGCCCATTTGTGCCCAGAGGTTTGTACCTGGCCTGTGGCGGCTTTTATCCCCCAACGAAATGAATCAGACACTTATATTAACTTCATATTGTTTGGCCTATGTCTCAAGCACATTACTAGCTAGCTCTTTCATCTTAAATCAACCCATTTCTATTAATCTGTCTGCCATGTGGCCCGGCCCGTGGCTCACCTGGATTCATGACATGTTTCTTCTTCGGGGGGTCGGATGGTGACTGACTAACTCCACCCTCCTTCTGCTTGTCTCTTCCTCTGATACTCCACCCACTTCTATGGTGCTCTACATAGGCCAAACCAGTTCCTTTATTTTCAGTATACAGAGAATATTCCCACCACAGTGTGTAAGTTTGAAAGAGACATCAAAATATAGTTTTTAGTTAATAATACAAGTTAGATAGAAAGTGAATTAGGTATAATCCTTTGGACTCACCAAAATAGAATAAATAATGGAATATTTTCTTTGAATTTATTGTTAATAGAATGGACATTACTCATGTAATTATTGTTTGTATATATCGTATATAATTATTGTATCTATTGTATATGGTTTTTCTTATGTTAGTTATAACCTTTTTTATTTTTGACACAAAAGGGGATATATGGTGATATGTTATAAATTTAATAAAACCAGTCTGGAATATCAGAGAAGAGATCTACCCACAATCAATCTAGGAGGATCAGAGATAGTAACTCACACTTTTAATCCCAGTACAGAGAAAGACCTGTGTGGTGACCTACCCTTTTAATCCCAGCAGATCTGAGTTTGAGGCCAGTTTGGTTTACAGAGGGAGTTTCAGGCTCCCAGGTAGGCAGTGGTAGTGCCATGTCTTTAATCTCATAACCCCAGAGAGATAGAGATCTTTCTGTGTTTCTGTGAGTTCAAGGTTAACTACCAAATAGTAGTAGCCCCACCTTTAATCTTAATTTGGATATTTTACAACTGGGCAAAGAATGTATTTAAGGCAGGTGTAGAAAGACAGATTCATGCAGTAGAAACAAAGAGAAATGAGGCTGAGGAAGCTGGAAGATAGCTGGGTAAGATTTGACTGTGATGTTTCCTCTCTTTGATATTCCAGCCTTTCCTCGATATCTGACTCTGAGTTTCCTTTAATACAACCAGAATTTGTGCAACACAACACTGCAGAGTAAAAACCCATTCACCTTAAAACTTTAAGGATTTGTTCCTTAAAAACTAAAACAAAATAAACTAACTGGTTACCTTAGTAATGCCATACTTTTCAAAGAAGATCTGCTGCAGTCTGATAGTAGAACTATCCCCTGCAAGGACACACCCTTTGGATGATAGCTTTGATGTGTGTAGTGGATGCCTACCATCCCCATTTGTCTCAGATAGTATTCTTTTGCTGTGAAGAGACATCATGACCAAGGAAGCGTGTCTTAGGGTTTCTATTGCTGTGAAACCAAACACAGCAACTCTTATAAAGAAGGCATTTAATTGGGGTGGCTGGCTTAAAGTTCCAGAGCTTCAGTCCATTATCATGGTGGCAGGGGGAACATGGTGGTGTGCAAGCAGACATGATGCCGGAGAAATGTCTGAGTGCTCTACATCAGGTATCATCTCTCAAGTATCAGAAAGTTGACTGGGACACCTCAAAGCCCAGCCCACAGTGACACACTTCCTCCAATAAGAACATACCCACTCCAAAAGACCCATTCAGTCTAATAGCCATTCCCTATGAGATTATGGGGGCCAATTACATTCAAGCTACCACATTCCTATACCTGGTTCCCATAAGCTTGTAAGGATATCATAATACAAAAAATGTATTTAGTCCAACTTAAAAATTCCCCATAGTCTAATCACCGTCTCAACAATATTTTAAAGTTCAAAGTCTCTTCTGAGATTCATGTAATATCTTAATGGTAATCCCCTATAAAATTAAAATCAAAAGGCAGATCACATACTTCTAACATATAAAGGTACAAGATATACATTACTGTTCCCAAACACAGGGAAGTGAGCATATCAAGGAAATACTGGATTTCCTTGTATTGAAAAATGAGAAAAGGGGCTGGAGAGATGGCTCAGCGGTTAAGAGCACCATCTGCTCTTCCAGAGGACCCGGGTTCGATTCCCAGCACCCACATGGCAGCTAACAACTGTCTGTAGTTCCAGTTCCAGGCAAACACCAAGGCAAATAAATAAATAAAGTTTTTTTTTTTTTTTTTTTTTTTTTTTTTTTTTTTTTTTTTTTTTTTTTTTTTTTTTTTTTAAAAAAAACCTTTAAAAAAAAAAAAAAAGAAAATAAAAAAAAGAAAAATAAGAAACCAGCTACGCAAACTCCAAACTCTGCATCTCTGTCTGTGAGTATGCTCCTCAGATCTCCACTGTTTCTGGTTTGTTGGCTGCAGCACACTTCTTTCTCTTGGGCTGGCTGCACTCCTGTTATCAGCTTCCCTCAACAGGTTATCTTGTAACTCTGGCATCCCTAACATTTTGGGTTCTCCAAGGCAATCCAGGATTCAACCTTACAGCTTCACACAATAGCTTCTCTACTAGGACTCCATTCAGGGACACCCCTGACACCTGCTGGGCCTCAGCAGCTTTCCTTGGGTGTGGAGGCAAAT
This sequence comes from Sigmodon hispidus, assembly GCA_004025045.1. Lineage (NCBI taxonomy): Eukaryota > Metazoa > Chordata > Mammalia > Rodentia > Cricetidae > Sigmodon > Sigmodon hispidus. The sequence continues at coordinate 40,847 of PVIH01008258.1, read as the reverse complement.
TCCATAACCCATTTCTTCTATCCTTAACTCTAAAGCCAGAGCCATGTGGCCAAAGCTGCCAAGTCCTACCCTTGTTGTGGCTGGAACATGGCCTCCTCATTCAATTACATCCTCACCAGATTTCTGTTCTTCGCTGCCTATGCCTGGCTGTCCTGGAATTTTCTCTTTAGATCAGGCTGGCCTCAGACTTCCACCAGCCTCTCCCTTCCCAAGGCTGAGATTACAGGTGTACCCCACTACACCATCTCTAAAGTTCTCTTTAGTTCCGTTTCACAAGCTGGAAACTTAGCTGGCTAAGATCTTGCCTGAGGTCACTACTCTATATTTTATCTCTTTTTTAATTGTCATTAGAGTTTATAATAGGCTGTTTTGAGATTTCTTCTGCCAACTAAATTAATCCAAAACTCTTCACTTTATCTTCATTTTATCTTTGGCAAGGGCAAAAGACAGCCACTTTCTCCAACAAAATATACAAGAATCATCCCTAGGTAATATACTAAACTTCTTCTCCTCTGAAACCTCTTAAGTGAACCACCGACAGTTCAAATTAGCACCTCTGTCTTCCATGCTTCTACTAGCATGGCCCATTAGATAGTGCTTAAAGCATTCTACTGTTGTAACTCAAAGTACCAAAGTCTACATTCCTCAAAACAAAAACATGGCCCAGTCTATCACAGCAATATCCCAGTCCCTGGTGTTAGCATTCTGACCACTTCCTGGAACCCTGGCCAATGAGCAATAACCTGGCCCACCGTGTTCCCTTTAAGAAAGACTCCATCTCTCTCCCCTCCTGCCAGAAGTCTCAAGTACTTCTGCTCCTCTTCCCCCTCTCTCCCTCCCTCCCTCCTTCTCCCTTTCCTCTTCCCCTCTTCCTTTCTCTAATAAAGTCTTCATGTGAGCACTACCTGCAGTTGAGTCTTTCCTCGGTTTCTACCTACACTAATGGTCTCTTACCTGCCATGGGGTCCCCTGGCTTCCACCCACCAGGAACTCTTTCCTGCTTTGCTTTATTACAACACCTGGTACTGCCATCTGTCTTAGTTAGGGTTCTTATTGCTGTGAAAAGACAACATGACCATAGCAACTCTTATAAAGAAAACATTTCATTGGGGTAGCTTACTTATAGTTTCAGAAGTTTGGTTCACTTTTATCATGGTGGAGAGTACAGTGGCAAGCAGGCAGACATGGTGCTGGAGAAGTAACTGAGAGTCTTACATCTTACAGTCAACAAAACGTTGATGTAACATTGGGCAGTATCATGAGCAAAGGAAACCTCAAAGCCCACCCACAGTAACACATTTCCTCCAACAAGGCCATGCCTACTACAACAAAGCCATACCTCCTAACAGTGCCATTCCCTTTGAGCTTATAGGGGTCATTTATATTCAAAACACCACAAAACTCTCATAAAAGAAAGCTTTTAATTGGGGGCTTGCTTACAATTTTAGAGGGTTAGTCCATTATTATCATGGTGCAGAGTGTGGTAGCAGGTAGACAGGCATGGATGGCAGTATGATGCTGGAGAAGTAGCTGAGGGCTTTACATCCTGACCCACAGGCATGGGGTGGGGGGGGAGAAGAGAGAGATACTGGGCCTGGTGTGGGCTTTTGAAACCTTAAAGTGACCACACTTTCCCCAATAAGGCCACACCTCCTCATCCTTCTAATCCTTCTCAAACACTTCACCACCTGGGGACCAAGCATTCAAATGTATGCACTGTGGGGGCCATTTCCATGTCCAGGCCTTGCTAAGATGGGGCCTTTACAGATGTACTTAAAGCCACTGTCAGTCAGGAGAGGGTTCTTGCTGGGCCTGACTCAACCCACTAGAGGGCTATAAAAGGTCTGTGGCTTTCCTGTGGGGGAGGCAATTCTATATGGACAACAGCTAAAGCCTGTGGCTGTGAGCTTCTGTTTCCCTTCCTGCCTCCATACTTAGCCAGACCTCTCAAAGGCAAAGGTCAATCTCTTATTACAAGTACACACATAACAGGGACGTTTAATGCATGTGTTATAGACGTTTTTCTCACCCTAGTTGGCCTCTCTGGTTGAATTCTAATACATAATTACCTTGTTTGTGAAAGCTGGCTAGTTATGCTGAGGGACATGTCCTGTAAAGGAGGTAATTGTATCAGCATCATGGATAGAAATTGCAATTATTAGTAAAGCTGGGGCTTTTCTTTCTTGCAGTACAGTATATATTGTGAAAGAGCCCCTGCCCTGCCTGAAGGCTAAGCGTTTAATCTTGTTTGACATGACTTAAACAATAGGTTCTCAATCAATGATCCCTAGAAACTGAGTGCAAAATTATTCTGAGGAAAGTCTATGCTCTTAACAGATTCTCTAACATCTACTTCTTCTTAAAATGGGATAACAGTAGCTTATGTTGAAGTTATGCCATTTATTCTCATTTTTTCCATTAAATCCACATACCTTATAAATGGGAAGTCAGCCTGCCTACTGATTACTTTGCTCAAAAATTGCTGTTGGCATTTTAGTTGTTTTGTCTGTTTGTTTAAGATAGGAGCATGAAACAAGCCACTTGCAATCAGGAGAAATCCAGAGTAAGTCTTTACTTGATAAAAGTCCATAAATACAGGGTGAGATAATAGCACCTAAGAACACTACACATTAAATATAGTTACAAATAGGTAAGGCAATCACTGATGCAGAAAATACAATTTAAGTCATCCTCAGTTCATATTGAGGCTGAAAAAAATTAAATAATGATAAATTAGAGAATTTACATGTAGTTCTATAGAGCCAGCTTGGTGGTGAACACCAGCGATCCTAGTGCTCAGATACCGAGGCAGGGGACCAATAGTGTAAGGCCAGCTGGGCTACAGAGGAAGACTCTACTCAAGAAAATTATAAAATGAGGGCTGAGGAGATGGCTCAGGGGGTAAATGCACTTGCTATGAAAGGAACAAGATCCAAGTTAAAATCTTCAGCACTCACATAAAAGACAGGTATGGCCATGGGTGCCAGTACTCCCAGTACTAAGGGACAAGATAGGCTTGCTGGGAGCTTGCTGGCCAGCCAGCCTACTTGAAACTTAAGTTTCAGTGAGAAAATCCTGGAAGGGGGGGGGCAGGCATTTGACACTATGATTTTAATGAAAATTGCCCTATAGGCCCATAGAGAGCGGCACTACTTGAGAGGGATCAGGGGGTGTGGTCTTGTTGAGGTAAGTGTGTCACTGGATCTTCTGTTGATTTTTAAAAACATTTTTTGTTGAAAATACCATTGCAATAATAACAGTTGGTCATGCCTAAAACTCATGTGTAGAAAAATATTAAGACTAAAAATTTTTACAAAAAAATTGTTAGAACATAACTTTTGCCCTGATTTTGCCACTATTAAGGTTTGAGTCACGCCCTCCTCTGGGAAGCAGTTTTCTTGTTTGCTAAAGCAAAAGGTGAAGGAGAAATCGTGGAAGGAATTAAAGCAACGAAATGGCTGAATGATCTCTAGTCATCAGGCACTCCAAATTCTTAATTAAGTTAAATGGAAGTTGCTCTTAGTATAGAGGTCCAGAGTAGAGATGATCTTCACATTGTGATAGGACCTTTCCACCTCAGTACCACACAAAAGCTCTGCACATGCTAGCTCATTAACATCTATAAACACCTCATTATTCACTTATTACTTTACAGTTAAGAAAAAGCGAAGCTCAAGAACATAATCAAGTTAAGTCACATAGATGCTCTTGGCCACCAAAATGACCAGTAGCTGAGTAGAAAGTATGATGGTTTCAGAAAGTGCAAATCAAAATGAGACTTTTTAACAGGAAGCTTTTGGAAAGCCTATTGTATTCAGGAAGCCCCTACTGCATGCCATCAGCACACAATAAACTGATTTACTCATCCCTTTCCAAGTCAACAGCTCTTGTTTCTCACCAGAAGGAACGATTTCAGAAATCACTATGCATTCAGCATTCCAAATCTAACACATAGCAGACACCTCAAAGACAAAACAAATTAGAGTAGCAAAGAAATCAAAACTAACCTCTTGCCAGGCATGGTGGCACACATCTGTAATCCCAGCAGTTAGAAGAAGTGACAGACGGGTTAGGAGATCAAAGTTAGTCTTGGTATCTCAGTTAGGGTTTCTATTGCTGCAGTGGAACACCATGACCAAAAAGCAAAATGGGGAGGAAAGGGTTTATTTGGCTTACACTTCCAGATCATAGTCCATCATTGGAGGAAATCAGAACAGGAACTCAACCATGGCTGGAACCTAGAGGCAGGAGCGGATGCAGAGGCCATGGAGGGGTGCTGCTTACTGCCTTGCTTCCCCTGGCTTATTCAGCCTGCTTTCTTATACAACCCAGAACCACCAGGCCAGGCATGGTATCACTCACCATGGGCTGGGCTCTCCCCCACTGATCACTAATTGAGAAAATGCCTTACAGCTGGACCCTATGGAGGCATTTCCTCAACTGAGGCTCCTTCCTCTCTGATGACTCTAGTGTGTGTCAAGCTGACACACAAAACCAGCTGGTACACTTGGCTATCCAGTGAGTTCAAGGCCAGCCAAAGCTATGTAAGACTCAAAAAGTGATCAACAAATCAAACTGAAACCTTTAGGCAGTCAAAAATTATATTGGAGTCTAGGAGATTATCTCCTGCATCGTATCATGTACTTAACATTTACACTAGGATTATTAGCTATATTAAGTTTACAAAAAACAATATATTTATTTGTGATGGCTATTTTTGGTTTTCAGCTTGCCAATATCTGGAATAAAATACAATCCAGAAATGCAGGGCACATCTGAGATTTTCTGCTTAGTTTCAAATGGTGACCTCATTTCTGGTCTGGACTTTAGAGGCAGGAAGACCCACCCACCTTTGATCTGGACCACACTTTCTGCTGGAAGCCTATATAAGGACATGAAAGAAGGAAGCTTTTGCTCTTTGTCTGCCTTCCTCTGGCTAGAACATCCATTCATCCCTGGCATTAGAACCTACATCTTCAGAATTGCAGCATATACAGAAGACTGGCTGAGACACCCAGCCTTGTGGGACTGAGGAACTACTCAATTCTTGGAATTTTCATTCACAGCTAGCTGTTGTTGGATAACCTGGATTGCAGCCTGTAAGTCATTGCAATAAATTCCCTTATTACATAAAGAGAGGTTTATTCTGTAGGTTCTGTGACTCTAGAGAATCCTGAGTAAAACATTTTTAAAGCAAAAAAAAAAAAAAAAAAAAAAAAAAAAAAAAAAAAAAAAAAAAAAAAAAAAAAAAAAAAAAAAAAAAAAAAAAAAAAAGGGTAAATTCTGTAGTTTCCCCATCAGGAAAATTGGTATAAAAGTTGAATGTGTTTTATACTAAGAATTGTACTGTTCATAACGCCTTGCCATATTTTGCTTGGGTCTTATCTAATCTGTTTTCTGCATCTCCACTTTTTTCTTGTGTGTGTGTGTGTTTGTGCGTTGTGCAGATGTGTGTGATGCACTCACAAGTGTGTATGTGGTGCCTTTGCATGTACATTCTGAGACCAGCAGGATGTTGGGTGTCTTCCTTCATCATTCTCTCCCTGTTGCCACGAGACAGCATGCTATGTCAGTCAGTCTAGCAGGCTCCTGCTGTGTCTTAGCCCCTAATACAGGAGAATGGGCAAACACAGCCATGCCTCACATTTTACATGGGTGCTGAAGATTCTATTCTGACTTTCATGCTTGCATGCTATTTTTACACAATGAACCATCTCCCTAGCCCCTTACACCGTTTTGAACCAGTGAAGTACAAAGGCAGTTTCCAGAGCTAAGTTTAAATCAACTCAACACTAATTTCCCTCTATCATGGATTGAGGCATCCATGAGCAATTAAAAAAGAAAGCAACATTTCAAAGCACATTTACCACAATTATTTCTTAAAGGTAGTTGATATGCTGAACTCAAAGACCAAGTGCATACAAGGCTATAAAAAGAGATAACTAACACACAAAAGACCTTTAAGTCATTATACATGTCAAACGTGCTCAGTAAGGAGAATCTGTTTTACACTGTGTGTGTGTATGTGTGTATGTATGTATGCATCTTGTATATGGAGAAACATGCCTTCAACTTTTACAATATTCGTTAGTCGCACATTAGACAGCCTGGAAAACTGTAATGTCCATTTCCTTCCAGTCACCTGGGCAGTGAGTCTAAAGCAAATGAAGGTTCCTTTAAGGCAGAAAAAAATAATTACCAAAATGGTAGATTTTTAAGTGGCTCTATCACCCTCAAAAGTTCAATGTATTTTTTAAAAAACTAAATTACAACAATTTCACTAATATATGTTAGGATAATAATTGTAAATGAAAGATGTCTTGGTTGCTTGATAATGAGAAATCTTTATTTGTCCTTGTTTAACTATGCCCAAACTGATGTTAAGCTCAAAGAAAAATTAGAATTTTATTTTCTTTAAGATTTATTTACTTATTATGTATACAGTATACAGAAGAGGGCACCAGATGTCACCATAGATGGTTGTGAGCCACCTTGTGGTTGCTGGGAATTGAACTCAGGGCCTCTGGAAGGAAGAACAGTCAGTGCTCTTAACCTCTGAGTGAGCCATGTCTCCAGCCCTAGAATTTTCAAGTCAAAAAAAAAAAAATTTCCTATTGTAAAATAAGATCCTATTTTTACATGGGAAAGTAAAGAATCCACTTAATTTTTACTTTAGAATCATTTACTTATTGATTGTGTGTACATGTGTGTAGGTTCACAGTGTGTGAGTGAGTGCATGGATGACAGACGGCTGCTCTCAGGAGTCAGTGCTCTCCTCCCCCCATGGCTATGTGTTTCTGCCCCCTGAGCTATCTCATCAGCCCGTATTTCTTTACTTTTTAAATTGAACTTTTTAGGTCAGCACAGAAAATATTGTGCTTCAGCATGATATCACCATACTTACGATCATTATATTTTGTTCTGTCCCATGCTCTACATTATCCCTCTCTTTTCCTCAATACTCATCTCTGCTTTCCCTATACATGACATCTACTACCTTCTCTTCTATCATTTAAGCTCTCTTCCCCTCTCACGATCTCTTACGATTTCTGTTAAGCATAATTCTGACCACCTACCTGACAGGTATAAAAATGGAAACAAAAGAAATCTAAACAGACTGAGCTAGAGAGCAAGTATTTAGTAGAAAGCTATTTTATTATCAGAACAGTATGCTTCCTTATGTTTAAGATCTGTCTATGTTTTTGACAAGAACCAAAGTCCCTCCATGTTCCCCCAGGTGGTTCTGCATACTGCCCCCGAGCCCAGTTTGGGCACTGGGAGGTTGGTCTGTGCGCAGCCTCCTGCGGTAGCCGTGTCTCCAGTCTACTTCTTCTCAGAGCACAATCAGTCTTCCTCTTGCTGATTTCTTTTCTGTAGGAGGAAATCAAGGATATGTTGGCAAGGATGTTCTAACTGGGATATCTTCCTAGACAAGGTCACTGCCTCTGTCAGAAAGTGTAATTTTCTCGAGTTCTTGACAAAAGATGTGGCTAGAAATTCTGAGAAAAACATGCTTCCACTAATTTGATAAGCTGGCTTATTGCCTGGCTCCTGGGTGACACTCTCAGGCATCTGAATACTTTCTTCTCTTCCTTACATAGGTATACATACTTCCACAAAGAAACACATATATTCACACAGTACAGTAGCAGAGACTTGATCTTTGAGTCCCGCAACAACATACACACTTCAAAGCTGGCAGTATGCAAAATTTTCAAAATGAATATGTATCATCAAAGTATCTTGTCATCCTGACTGATAAATCATCCCTTCAGCTTGTAGTTCTTATTTACTTACAAAGTGGCCCAATTCTTTTATTGTGGTCCTTTAATCTATAATTAGTGGTAAAAGTCCAGATGGTCCAGGACTGAAGGGAAGTCTCACAAAGCACACTTGAACCCCAACCCAATTTCAAAGAATGGCTAGTACATAAACTTCCATATACTCTACCAGCTTAAGGAAATCTATGAGCTTATGAGCATCTTCCCCGGTGGAGAGGTCCACGAAGTCCTTGGGCAGTCGGTAGCTCAGGTAGGGGCTGGGCTGTACCGTAGCATCACTGTTTGTGCAGCGGAAAGCTGGAGAATCCTTTACAAAAAGAAAACAGAAAAGTCTGTCATTTTGATTTTAGGGTCTCTTTTCCCTAGAAATGACACTAGCACAATTTCAATGTCATTGTTGTCTTCTATACTAGAGAAAGAAGAAAACAAGTCCCTAAAGTAAGAGACGGTACCAAGAATTTAAAGTAATTCTACGTGGTCACTAGAAAGTGAATAGAAAGCCTTTCAAAGTAGCATTGCACTTAGAGCTGGGTGGATCTCTAAGAGCTGCCTATGTACAACACTGTGTGCTGTGGAGAAGCTCCTGAGGATGGGGCCCAGTGTTAGTCCCTCTGTGCCCAAGCAATCTCATATAGGCCAGAACTCGGTCATTATCACCACTTTCTACAGGTGTGCATTTGGGAGGTACGCTCCTGCAAGCACTTTGCCCTTGGAGAAGTACCTTCCCCTGCACGGTGGGGGCAAATGAGTACTCTAAATTCCATAATCCTTTATACTCATCTTAGATCATCTGCCATCGCACTGTCTGTGTGAACTGCAAGTTCAAAGGTCACTAGTCTTCTTATAATATTTACATGTTGCCTTGAGCCAAAAAAAGCTCCAGAGACAGAAGGTCTTGGCTTTGGACTTCCCAGGTAGCAGATTATCTAGGTGAGGATCATTGGTGTCCAGCAGAGGAAGACAAGACAGGAGCTTGAACAAGTCAGGAAAGCCTTGGAAAGTAGGCCACACCTTACACATATCCCAACTACCTGACAAGAGTCACCTGCTCTGTGTGGGTTTTGTTCTGGGAATGGGAGATGGAATAGGGGACCAGGAGACAGATGGTCAGTAAATAAACAGATCAGTGACCAGACTATGTCAGGCTATGTCTTTGTTATGGAAACAAAGAGGTGGACAATGAGCTAAGAAAACAAAAGTGACCACTTTGGAGGGACAGTGAGGCTCCTTTAGAGGCCAGACTTGTTAAGGGATCTGGGCTGAGAGCTGAACAGGGAGCGCAGGAGGCTTTGGAGGCAGCGGAGACAACAAGGGCAAAGACTTCCAGGCAAAGCTGGGCTTCTCAGGCGTCTCAGGTTTCTGGAGTAGAAGTCTGGTTCTCTATGGTCAAAGGACAAGCAGCGCAAATCCTAGGGAAAGAGCCAGAAACCAAGCCCCGTGCATCCCAACCTCTAAGATTTAGAAGTAAACAGAAGACTGTGAGGACAATAACCCTGTAAAGCACTTCTGTTGACTAACTATGTCTCTCCTACTTAACTAAGTGACTTCTGTCCCCTTTCCACCTTCCAGTTTAATAGCCATTGCTCTGAAATACCAACAGGCACAGACAGAATCCCTTCACCAGTTGATACGACAGACAGGAGCAATGTCTGCCACTGTACTAGCCCACAGATGTACCAAGGACAGGAGAGGCACTATCCTTAGAAAAATCCAAGTCTAGTGCAGGATGTTGCACATCGACAGACACTTGAAATGGCTTGGCAAGGACACATTAGGCTCAATAATGATCTGACTCAGAGGTGCCAAGGGAGGGCCTTGGAGAGAAGAATGATGACAATATGGGAAAGATGAGTAAAATAAAAACATGCTCCTCATAAAGGCAAAGAAGCAGCTGGAAAAACAGGAAGGGAGCATGTATTCCTCCAAAGAAGAAATGGTGTGAGCATGTGAAGGCACCTGCCAAGCACGGCAGTAAGAGAAGGTCAAGTAGGGGACTTTCCAAGGGCAAGATCTACAGGGTGGGAGAGGACTGAGGAATGAATGCGGGGAGCAAGACTAGGGAAGGGGGCTGGGAGGACACAGCCCCTAAGCTCTCGCCGCAGTTCTGTGACTGGATCCGTTAGAGTGCCTGCCGGAGCAGGGCTGGGAGCATATTTAATTGAGCAAAGGCCACTTAACTGCAGCTACCATCAAATCTAACCCTTCCTGTCTCAGCAACCATTTCCTTTGTCTATAGCTCCTCAGGCAAGCATGTTTAAGGGCAGCAAAAGGTAATGCAGATTTGTTTAAAGCAAGGCTGACTGTGTAGATGGGAGGATGGAAGAGTGTAGCTGCATCAATAAATGTGAACTGCAAGTTAAAGAAGAAAATTAAGATGGCCGCTACGTGAATTTGGCTGAACCCTAACAGATAGGAGTAGACAAGAAGAAGGTGAAAAGGGAGAGGGTGAAAATCATAACATGCTAAGTTCAGTAGCAAGCTCTAGGTTTAGGTGGACAGGCGGGGGTGAGCTCAGTAGAGTGCTTCTTCTTCCTAGAGAGCAGCTGAAAGGATCTGCTGAGAGGAAGATAAAGAGTCTTTCGCAGTGGTCCAGGTCCCAACTATGCAGTCAAGGGAGTGTTGGATGGACTGAAAAGGCTGGCCTTACCTGCCCCTGAGCATCTACACCACTGATGTCACCTCTTAGGTTGTTCTCGGATGTCAGCTCTTCCCAAGTAAACAACAGTGAGTCTGTGACCTCCCCAAATGGATTAAAGTCAATGAGCCACACCTTCCCCTAGGAGCACAGACAGAAAAAAATCAGCTAAGTATGAAATAAAGACAAACACAACCTCTGCTCTCTTATTAAAGGCATTTACCCTTAACGATCATCTTAAACTCTTGTGAACTATTTCAAAAGATCATGAGTCTCATCTAAGAGTCCCGCCAAAGCAGACAGATCTAAGGGGCAGAGGGAAGAGAACCAGTAAGAAGGGCCCAGATGAGGGCCCATCTAAACACACTACAAAGTGCACAGAAATGTTTATTTCATTTTTAGTTTTCAATGCAGCACTTAGTTTGCATATAAGACAGAGCTTGAAAGCACACAAAGATGAAAACGATTATATCAACCTTTGAAAGAAATTTCTTGTCTTCAGAGAGTCTACTAGATGCTCACCTAAGGGAAATAATGTTCCATCCTGTTCAACTGTGCTAGGGTCAGGGACACCTGAGCAGAAAGTGGCCAGTATACCAGTATAGACCTGTCTGAACTGGGAATGTATGCAATCCTAGGAAATCCAAGCCAGTGCATTAGATCACAGAGCCATTTGGGACATAAAGTGGTTATTTGAAATTTTAATCTTTCTTCTTTTGGTGTGGTGTGGTGTGATGGTGGTGTGTGTGTTGAGAGAGGGGATACATGTACAGAAAACAGAGGGAGATATCAGCTATCTACAATTTAGCTGTCTCTCCCCCTTATTTTTGAGACAGTCTGTCCCTGAACCTGCAACTCACTAATCAGGCTAGACAGGCTGGCCAGTGCCAGGGATATCCTGTCTCCACTTCCCCAGTATTAAGATTCTAGGCACATGCCATTGCACCGAGCTGTTCATATTCGGGTTCTGAAGATCAAAGCCCTCATGACTCTTGAGGCACACACTTTACCAGCTGAACCTTCTCCCATTTTTCTACTCCCTGATTTTCTAGACATGTTCAATGATCTGTATGTACTGTTAACAATTAGATGTTTTATTATAAGAGAAAAATTCTTGTGCCTTGATCAGATACCGTGTGTACATATTTAGCCATGCCAAAGGAGAGAAAATGTTGAGCTGACATTTTACTGATGCTGTTTTCATCTAGGCTAAAACAAAATTTTAGAGAAGATGAGATACCTTACTTAGCAGGGCTTACTTGAGGAATATGCAGTCAATGGCATGGAGCCATTTCGAGAAGTTTTCACCACGTGTCACGTGAGTAAGGTTTCTATTTAACATAATCCCCAGGAGAAATCCTTCAAGTTTCTCTTGACACTTGAGTCATTGGCACACATCAGTCTGGCACCCACTTCCATATTCTTAGACTATGTGAAATAATAGCAGCCATCAGTCAGCCTGGCATAATGCCAGATTTGTTTAGGGGGATGATTAAGATACTCTGCCTGTTGTTTTTTATTTTTAACAAAATGGGCATCTTTTAATCTCCAAATTCTGTCTTCTTGACTTTTGCTTGTTTGTGTTTTGAGACAGGGTTTCTCTGTGTAGCCCTGGCTGACCTGGAACTCAGTCTGTAAGCCAGGCTGGACTCCAACTCAGAGATCTGCCTGCCTCTGCCTCCTGAGTGCTAGTGTGTGCCACCATGCCTGGCTCTGCTTGATTTTTATCACCAACAAAACCATCTCATTATCAAAAAGAGAAAAACTCTCAAAAGTGTTCTACCTGCTAGCAGAAGAATCTATAAACTAAAACTATATCTCAACACAAAATCCAAAGTAATCTAAAGTAAAGATATAAACCATTCCTGGTAGCTGGCAGCATTTGCTCTAAAAATCAGGTGCCATTTCTATTAGCCCTCAAATAAAGGAAATCCGCTGCAGTGAGGTAGAAAACTGTGTGAAATGAAATGTTATGGCTGAACATGCTTTTTATGTGATATCTCAAGCTCCAGTCATCCTGAGCATCTCATAAGAATTGAAGAATCAGACTAATGTTTCTTCTATCAACTAAGTGACCACACATCAAGTAAATGTCTCCACACTAGACACTGCATATTGCTTTGGAATATAACAACCAATCAGTGACAGAATCTGTTACTTCAGCAAGCTCAGTCTAGATCACAACATACTTCCTAAACGACCAAAACCCTAACATCACCCATAATACGGAGTACACTCTATTGGACAGAAGCAACCTCAGGGCATGATGAGATTATAGCAGAGAAATGTTTCTGGGAGTAACCTGGATTTTGTTATGACTGTTTTGAGAAAGGTCTCACTTACTGCCCAGTGCTCACATGATTCTTCTGCCTCTGTTTTCTTCTGGGAAAACAGATACTGCAGAGAAAAAGCAAGAATACTAATACCATATTCAAAGAGGTCATGGGCAGCAGATTGTTCTTGTTAGAGTGTCAAATTCATGAGGGTTTCTATAATACACTGTGCTGAAGTGTCTTTAAATGCACTCTATTTGAAACAGGATGAAATTCTGGTTAAAAGGGTCCCTTTAAATGTACAGACAACAAGTGTGTGCGTGTGTGTGTGTGTGTGTATGTGTGTGTGTGTGTGTGTGTGTGTGTGTGTGTGTGTGTGTGTGTGTGTAATCCCCAGTATCTGGAAAGAAAAGGAGTCTGAAATCAGAGAAAAGAGCAGCCAGGGCTCTGGAAGCTCAGAACCCTGCCAGCAATCCAAGGTATGGGCTTTAGCACCACACGACAGCCCAGACTGTAAGGAGGGACTTAGGACTAGGGAGCAACGTCAGAAGGCTACAATCTCAGTGTAGCAATAAAAAGAATGTGCTAAAAAAGAAAGAAAAATAAAAGCCTATTGACTGACTGAAAACCAAAGACATCCTCCAGAGTTTGGAAAACATGATAAGAGGAAATGAAAAATTTGACCTTGGGGCTGGAGAGATGGCTCAGCGGTTAAGAGCATTGACTGCTTTTCCGGAGGACCAGGGTTTGATTCCCAGCATCCACATGTCAGCTAACAACTGTCTGTGGTTCCAGTTCCCAGTTCCAGACAAACACCAAGGTAAATAAATAAATAAATAAATAAAATTAAAAAAAGAAAGAAAGAAAAATTTGATCTTTAAAGTCTTTGGGATTCTCACAAGTAAAAGCTCATTTAAGATTAATTCAAAGTATAATGAACAAAATGAATGATGAGATTAAAGGAAACAACACATGTGAAAGTCTGCAAATACAGCAGGGACTAGAGCCCCAGGATCTCAGGGGGAAAATATACCATCAACCTAAGAGATAATAAGAATAAAAACATGGTGTTAGGACTGTTACCTCTCCCAGCACCTCTAGCTGCTGCCAAGGTCCTAAAGCCATGCATGAATACATCATCCCTCAATGTGGCTGGCCATCTCCCCAAGCTCCTGGGACCTTACTACTGGTACCACCTTTCCAGGCTCAATCGGGCATCTACCTAGCAACTGAATGAAACCTTGTTTTCCAAGATGTTCTAACGACATCTGCATATCTGCTCTCGTGTCTCGCTCATTCCTGCTTCGCTCTTCTGTACAATCAGAACACTTCTCTGTTCTCGTCCTTCTGGCAGCTGTCACTTTTCCCATGGCTCGCTCTGCTCACGGGGCCAATGACAACAATCTACTCTCTCTCCTAGCAACCTGCCTTCAAGGAACAGATGTCAGAGGTCTCCAGGATGGCAACTAACTAAATGCTTCTTCACTCACACTTCCTGCTATGTGTGACCCAGACACCTACCTTCTCCCTCCCCACTTCATCCCACAGTCTCAAAAACTCAGTGCCCTCATTTCCCACCCTATTCGCTATCCATAACTCACCCTTTTATAATAATCAAAAGGGAGGAACGTTAGCATTCAGACCTGCTCCTTTGCTGGCCCAGGGTCTTGCCAATGTCACCCTTTAAGAGAAAGCCCCTCCCCTTCCTCTCTCTTCTTCCTCTCTCTTCATGAGGTCACATTTGCACCTCCTCCTCTTTTCCCTTCCTTTTCTTTTCTCCTTGGGCCTCACCTGCTTTCTCTCTCTTCCCCTTCCTTTCCCCTTCCCTCAATAAAACTCTCCACATGAGAATCGCCTGTGTCTTTCTCCACAGCTCCCTCCCACCTGCTGTGAGCACCTTGGGTCAAACCCACCAAGGACCACCATGTGCCATTTTTAAACTACAGAAAGGATGCTGTGGAACTATGTTCTTGTACACTGTCAATATTTGTCACTGTAAATATTGACTTAATAAAATGATGATTGGTCAAGTAGCTAGACAGGAAGTAGAGGTGGGGCAGCCAGACTAGAAGAATTCTGGGAAGCTGAAGAGCATGGGAGAGACGACAGTAAGACACAGAGGAAGAGAAATGAGAATGCTCCTCTGAGAAAAGGTACCAAGCCATGTGGCTAAATAGAAATAGAAATATGACACCAAATAGCATGTAATTAATATACAACTTGGTGTGATTATTTGGGACTGCTGGTCCAAACCTTGGGGCTAGGAAGGGCCAGAAACTTCTTACTACAAAAGGACAACTGGATAAAGTCTAGAAAAAGAAAATTTGAATTCATATTGCACAGCCAAGAGAAAACTGGACAAATATTAAGCAGATCAAAGACTTAAAAAGTCAAACTACAGGAGTTGAAAATGGTGGGTCACGTTTGTAATTTGCAGTAGTCAGGAAACTGAAGCAGGATGGTCTTGAGTTCAGGCCAGGCTGGGCTACTTGGAAAGATTTCATCTCAAAACAAACCAAAAAACCCATCTCCAAACCAAATATCTCCTCATACAACCCAGCAATATTCTTTTTATAAGACAGATAAAAGTAAAAGCATAAAAAGATAAATCCTCAAAACAAACCCAAGCCTGCCCCACTACTGATATCAGATAAAATATATACTGAAAACCATACAAAACCCTGACTGGTATTAGGAATAGAGAAGGTCCCTACTTAACAATAAGCTTTACCTTGACAACGACCTGCTAAAGCTGTGAACTTGATTGAACTGGCAGACACCTAGGAGACTGGTAAAGCATACTTCTGGGTACATCTGTCCACAGATGGCTGCTACAAAAGATGGATTGAAAGAGAAAGACCCACCCTGAACAGGGGCAGCAAAGTTCAAAAATGGGACCTTGAAGAGAAAATAAAAAATCAGTGCAGCTCTAAGCCCATGCATACACTCTATTTTTCCTCTCTGCTTCCTGCAGCTCTGCTCTAGGGATGGTAGATGGTATTCTCTGATGTCTTGGTCAACAAAGGCTCATAGTGATGGGGCCAAGTGGCCACAGACTGAAACCTCTGAAACTGTAGACAAAACTCGTATTTCCTGTTTTTATTTATATCGTATATTTCTTTAAAATAACAAAAGGCTGACACAGAAAAATTAGTATTATCTAAGAACATAACTCCAAAGCACATTACTTAGAAGCCAATTAGAAAGCCAGATATATATATTTTCCTTGAGAAAGGTCTTCATTGCTTTACAGTGACAAATATTTATAGGGTATAGAGCATAATCCCACAGAAGGGGATTTTTCAAAATCTTACCCCAAACAATAATTTCTTTTCTTTTTTTCCTTGTATATCCTTATTCAAGGTCCCTTCCCCCTCCCACCACATCAGATCATTCTTTCTTCTCCACAACTCCCTATCCCCTCCCTGGGCAGGCAGCAGGCAGCAGGCAGTCCCATGGTCCCACTGACCCAATATTGCTGAGTTCAGTCTCCACTCCTGGCAGATCCAGTTTTCTCCCCCCTCCCTCAAGACTGAGTCAGGTGTTCCTCTAGCGGGAGTGGGATCCAAGGAGTCAGTCCAGGGTGTTTCTGATCCCAAGCTGTTCAGTGGTTGTGGTTTGCAGCTCGGGCATGCTTAGCTTTTTTCTTGTTTGTTTGTTTGTTTAGAGTCCACTAATGAGTGAGTACATCCCGTTTATCTGAGTTTGTGATACCTTGCTGAGTAGGATATTCTCCAAATCCATCCATTTGCCTGCAAATTTTAGGATATCATTTTTTCTTACTGCTGAGTAGTACTCTATTGTGTAGATGTACCACAGTTTTTTAATCCATTCTTCAGTTGAGGGGCATCTAGGTTGTTTCCAGGTTCTTGCTATTACAAATAATGCTGCTATGAACATAGCTGAGCTAATACCTTTGGAGTGTGACTGTGCATCTTTAGGGTATACATCCAGAAGTGGTATTGCTGGATCCTTGGAGAGAGTGATTCTCAATTTTCTGAGAAACCGCCATACTGCATTCCATAGTTGCTGAACGAGCTTACACTCCCACCAACAATGGAGGAGTGTTCCCCTTGCTCCGCATCCTCTCCAGCATAGGCTGTCCTCTGTGTTTTTTATCTTAGCCAATCTAACAGGTGTCAGGTAGTATCTCAAAGTTGTTTTTATTTGCATTTCTCTGATGGCTAAAGATGAAGAGCACTTTTTCAGGTGCCTTTCAGCCATTTGTAATTCTTCTGCTGAGAATTCCCTTTTTAGATCTGAACCCCATTTTTTTGATTGGGTTATTGAAGGTTTTGGGCTCTAGATTCTTGAGTTCTTTATATACCTTAGAGATCAGTCCTCTATCACCTGTAGGGTTGGTGAAAATCTTTTCCCATTCTGTAGGCTGTCGTTTTGTCCTACTGACAGTGTCCTTGGCTTTACAGAAGCTTCTTAGCTTCAGGAGATCCCACTTATTGATTGTTGGTCTTAGTGTCTGTGCCACTAGTGTTATATTTAGGAAGTGGTCACCTGTGCCAATTCATAGAAGTGTATTTCCCACTTTCTTTTCTATCAAGTTTAAAGTGAAAGCCAGATATTTTAACATACATTGTTGCTCAGTAAGTAATAAATCAAGTAGCTAAAAATTTAGGATTTTTTCCCCATGTGATAAAATTCACACATATATAAAAATAACAAATAGCACAAAGATCCCCATTTCCTCTTAGGCGGTTGCATCAGTTTATCAGCTCACTGCCAGTACTGTTCATCATATTCCCATCCCTTCCTCCAAAATGTGTTTGACTTTAAAGGGACCCTCAGCACCATTCCCTCCAGAAGCTACAGATTATAGCAACAAGTTTGATCCAGATACAGCTACCTGTGCAGTACAGCACACACAAGTTAAGCTTCCTTTGGCAAGCACACACAGAACGTTTCCAAGGGCATGATCAAGTTCTAAAACCAAACTTACAATAGCAAGACTCACAACTAAACACATATTCTGTGCAGAGAGAGAGCAATGAAAGCACAAGTTAACAACAATCCCACATGTCACAACTGAAAAGACAAGAGACTAAAGTAATTTTTTAAAACTCTAAAGTAAGAGACAGATGGATCTCTGTGAGTGTCAGCCCAAACTGGTCTACACAGTGAGTTGTGAGTTCTAGGACAGCTAGAGCCCTATGGCAAAACCCTCTCTCAAAACAAGGAAAAGAAAAATGTACATAAATTCTACCGGTATATCATCATCCCTGAGGGACCTTATGAAAACATGTTCCAATGCCTCGTCCCAGACTCACTGAATGGTGGGTCATCAGTGTGCCGAGCACATATAGCTAAGACTCTGTAGCACCGAATCTACTTGCTTAACCACAATAAACACAGATGCATCAGTATCCCAGGTACAAACACCCTTCAGCTATATTTCATGAACCAGACCATTTGCATACATGAGTTAGCTTTCTACAAGAATAGTCACACAATAATATATTCAAGAAAGTGTCTAACAAATTCCGATATACATGCCATTGAATAAATGCAAATGAGTTTTACAATATGGTCTAAACCTCTGAACAGAAACTGTCAGGATATTTAGACTGGCATGCTTCTCACTTTTAAAAATGTAACTAGCTTCAGATCTGCAAGATCTCAGCTACCATTACTCATGTACTTGTCCAACTTCACATTAAGAAATTCCTCAACTCTTACAGGCTAAAAAGCTGCATCTACCTGTCAGCCCTAAGTTAGTGATCAGGACACATGCCAGGGACAGAAGGAGACAGCTTGCCAGATTCCAACATTTTTCAACTGCCAGTATATGAAATAACTGACTTAGTGTCTGCACAATGTAGGCTGATAACACATACCTCACAGTATTATATAGACAGATATGGAATTAAATGATACTAAAAGCCTTCTGGGAAAAGAACATGTTATAGACAGTAGGTTGGGTTCATATTGCTCTAAGGGCCTTTATGCTGCCTGCAGCAGGCCATTCCTCACTAATATTTACCCCTTCTATGTCACGGTAATAAATTCCTCTACTGTCCACGGTTAGCTTGTTTGAAGCTTCCTGTTAGAAGCGGAACAGCTCACACAGCACAGATTCATAAATGCTGGCTATGTGAGAGGTCTGAAAATGTCTGAAGCAAGAAGAGAGCTGAGTGACAGCCAGGGACTCTGCCTGCAGGATCAGATTTCTACTCAGGAACTTACCCCTGCTTCTCACTTTTCTGAGGTTTATTTCCACAAAGCTGAAACTTTCCAAAACATAATTCCTTGTCTTTACCCCATTTCATATACCTTTTTGTGTATGTATAATGTGCATACATGTGTGATCACCTTTGTGCACCTATATATACATGGAAACCAGAAACTTACAATAAGCTATCTTCCTGGATTTCTCTTTACTTCACTTATTGAGAGATGGTCTCACTGGACCTAGAGCTTGCTGATTTGGCTACTCTACCTAACCAGCCTGTCCCAGGGACTCCTTGATTCTACCTCTGGAGTGCTGGGTTTACAAGTGTTACACCATGACCACCCAACTTTGATGTGGGTTCTGGGGATCTGAACTCCGATCACTATGCTTACACTTACCCACTGGGCCATCTTCCCAGCCCCTAAATTGTCTTATTCTATAGCTCTCCTTTCTAATGCTTAGTATCTACCATCACTCTCAAGACAGAGAGGTGAAGTATGGTAGATGTTTAACTAGTAGGAGAAAACAGCTAACAGTTACTAGGGAACATGATTCTATATGGGCCATAGTCCTTTGGTCAACAAGAATTCAAAGTTGTGAAAGGCACCACGGTCACACAGTAGAGCAGGAATGAGACACCTGCTGGTGAATGGGTCTGAGAGGAGAAAATATATCTGCTATCTTCTAACAGCTCAGTCATCAAGCAGAAACCACAGGGCAATACTCAGACTGAGGCTTCTCTAAGAAGACCACATGGCTTAGACAGTGAACCTCTGCTGTAGGAAGCTTGCATTTAGTCAGCTTTTGTTTTCTTTTTCATCTCACCAGATGTTAATTGAAAATGTTAGAAGTTTCTTAAAAGAAGATGGACAGATGGCCAACAGACACAAAAAATGCTCAAAATCATCAACCAGAGGTGTGTAAATTAAACAATGCGATACAACCTTCTGACAGACAGAACAGCTGCTATCAGAAAGAACAAAGATAATGTGTAGTGACATATTGTGTAGCAAATAAAGATTGCCTGAAGAACAGAGGACAGAACCAGTCTAGAGATAGCTATAACTGTTAGGCAGTGGTGACACACACCTTTAATCTTAGCACTGGGTGGGTGAGGGCAGAGATCCCTCTGGATCTCTGTGAATTCAAGGTCAAACAGAGCCAGACTTTGGTGGCACACACCTTTGGTGGCACACATCCTAACATTTGGGATTCTATGCCTCTGCTCCCGGTACTTGGGAAGCACACTTCCTTATAATTCCAGCACCAGGAAGATTGAAACAGAAAGTAATATGCTGGGCAGAGAGGAATTGAGCCTTTCCATTTCAGCCTTGTGTTTGGCTTCAGTTTCCTATTTGGTCTGAGGAATTGTGGAGACAGGATTTTTCTTCCCATTTTGGAGTTAGGTGAAAAGTGGCTGTGGCTTGTTCCTCTGTCTCTCTGACCTTTCAACTTTTCCCAAATATCTGGCTCTGGATTTTTATTATAAGATCAATTAGGATTCATACAATAAACAAGTACTGATAAGGTTTTGGGGAACAGTGAGTCCTCATGTACTGCTGGTCCAGTCCATGAGTTCCTCAAGATGTTAAAAATAGGCCTCCACCTCAGTCTATAAAGGCGCTTCTTGTTGACAATGATGATGACCTTGGTTTGATTCCTGGAACCCACATGGCAGAAGAGAAAAGCACATACAAGTGCATCTACACTTTCACACATTATCAATGTAAAAAAATAAAATAAAAACGGAAGCAGCATATGGCCTGGCAACCCCAGTCCTTGGCATGCACCCAGGGAGGAGAGGTGAGCACCTGCAGAAATCCTGGCTCTCCCATCTTTATTTGCAACACTATTCACAACAGCTTGGAAGTATGGACAGCCTGAGGGTCAACTAGCTGACAATGGGATAAAGAAAATGTGATCCAAATACACAACAGAATAGTGCTGGGCAATTAAAAAAAATTGCTACCCAATTATCTGAGCCAATACAGATAAACCGAAAGCCTTATGTAAGTGAGCTAAGTCAGGCAAGGGCAAACATCACATGATCTCATGCACATTTGAAATCAAATCAGGAATCTTGCAGGAGTTGAGAGTAGAAAGGTGGCTACCAGAGGCTAGGTGGAGAACAAGGTGGGCAGAAGCTGATCAATGTACAAAGTTAATAAAGAGGAATAAGAAGCTCTGTTGTGTCCAACCTTTTAACACTGGGATAGGATTTTGTCACCTCAGACGTACTGGGTACCATTCATAGTTATCTTGGGACACAATAGGCAGTAGGCTGGAAATGCCTGCTAGATAATGTATTGTGTGGTTCAATGAACCAAGAAAATTTTGAATGTACTTACTTACCATAAGGAAATGACAAATATTTGAGTAGAAAGATGTTTACCTAAAACTAAACATTATATAATGCAGACATGTATTGAAACATTGAATTCATTTAATTCTATGTTGTTATGTATTAGATAAAAAATAAATTTAAATTAAAAATGTCAACCCTAGCTGGGGAGATAACCCGGCTGGTAAAGTGCTTGCCTCACATCCATGGGGCCCTAGTTTGAGCCTCAGAACCACAGATAAATGTCAGGTATGGTTGGCAGAGACTTGTCAGCCAGGACTGGGGAGGTGAAACAGAAAGACTCCTGGGGCTCTCTGCCCAGCTGGCCTCATCTAATTGATGAGATCCAGGCCAATGGCAGTTGCTGCCTCAGTGAAGACAGGCAGCATTTTTGAGGATGATACCCGAGGTTGTCCTTTGTCTAGGTGCACAACCCACATGAACACACATGTGCAGCTTTCCAGCATGAATATGAATACATACACACACATTCACTTAAAAAATTTAAAGGATAAATCTATTAAAGGAAAAAATAAAGAATAAATGTAAACAAATTCACATCTTTAGTCTAAAGCAAGTCATGCAAAGAACCTTTCAGTTGACTTAAAAAAAAAAAAAAATTAAGGACCAAATGTCAAATTCCTGGCCACTTAAGTAATGAATTATTTTTAGTAGGGCCAAACCTCCCAAAAAGTGTGAAGGACATAAAGTAGTCACTTATTTATCTATTTGTTCTTTTACTGGTCCCTGCATTTACGGCACAGGTCCATAATCCCAATACACAGGAGCAAAAGTAGGAAGGTCATGAGTTCAAAGCCAACCTGGTTTATATAACAAGTTCCAGGTCAGCAGAGCTACATGGAGAGACTCTTGAAAAAGCAAGAATACTGAGTTTACTCCTGTTGGGTGCACTATTGTAAGGAATAACCAACTCTGCATTGTGAATTTTCCAGACCTCAGCTTGAGAACACATTTCTTGAGCAGCAGTCTTTCACAACCTTAACGACTGTGCACTACACTCGTCATTCCTGAATGTAAAGCAAGTTAACTACAGTCTACTTACCCTACGGTCTCTGTATATATCAAACACAACTGCAAAGAAAAAAAAACTCAAGTTACTAATAAACTAATGCTTTTATGACTGACATCTATGTTCGAAAACCAAGTACACTTTATTACTAAACACAGCAGATCATTAGCCTTAAATATTCAGGAATGGAGACCCACACTCCTCAGCACTGGGGAAATGCTGCAAGGTCAGGGTCAGCTTAAAGCACCAGTGGTGTCTGGGCCAGTGGCCTATCACATGAGACTCTGCCCCAAAATAACAATGAACTGAATCACTGATGAAATACAATTCAGACATAAAAGCATCCTGTCCTGTGTTCCCTGTGTAACTTCCTCCTCCTTCTCTATCCCCAGCTGTAATAATTCCTCATACTTAACAGTACAAACCCAACACCAACAACATCTGAACCAGCTGCTTACATGGGCAGAGAAAGCTGTCACCACAAGAAATACTAATAAAAGGAGCATCCATCACTTATCTGAGGCGTGAAATGAGTAAAATTTGTCATACAAAAGCACAAAATGTAATTATGAGACAGTACGATTCATCTTCTTTAATTAAATCTACTACAGAACCCAGTCGTGGCAAGTTGAAAAGGCATAAATCATAGGTTTAATTCTAGGCTATTCAAAAACTCTCTTATACCACAAACTTTCAGTTCCTCAAAACAACCCCCAGCTGTTTGCTCTGCAGCTACTGCTGATTATACAGACAGAAGCTAAAAAGGAGAAGCACTCTGCTCTCCACAGACAGATCCTGTGAAATGCACAAGCCTGGAAAGAGAACTGCCTTTATATCAAATAATATTATCTCATTAAATGAGAATGGCCACAGAAATCATGAGTGATAACTGTAATATAGTATAGTAGGAAAATGCTAAAAGCACAGACCTCTGAGCTGAGTATTAAAGATGGACCATAGTGAGTGAGACTCAGCAACCAGTCTCACGTCATTGTCACTACACTGACAGAGAATACTCACAGTCTTCATCTAAGAATTTATACTGTATATGTTCCTCAAAAAAGTCTTGAATGCATCTGCAGATTTCTTCTTTTTGTTTAGAAATATGGTCATAGTATTGTGTGTAGTCCCTCTGAGAAATACCTGACAAGAAAACATTCCACAGTTGTTATTATACACTACTCCTAAAATGCCAGCATATAATTCAAAGCGATAATGAAGCCATTCATGCTGGCCAAAGACCACACAGGTGAGCACTGCAGTCAAACGACTCAACTACATAGGTCACATGAGCAAGTAAATCTTCAGCTCCATACTGGCATGCATTCTTAATTTTGGAAATAGTTATTTTATCTAGCAGAACGGAAAGAATTCAGTGACAAAAAGGCTTGTTAAGTAAAACATCCAAGTGGCAATTCTAAACCCGTGCATATGTCCTTTTATTTTTCTAAGACACTCTCTTCAGTCACTATCCTCCTCCAGTGGGTAGTATAAAACAGCCCTCTCACACACCTGCCACGCTCACGGGGTTTACAAAAGCAACCTACTTTTTCTGTCTGGGGGAGTGGATCTGTCTTCAGAGTCTGATCTTTCAAGCCACAGAAAATCAAAGACTTCCTTTTGCTAAAAAGTCATTTCCAAATATACTGAAGGGACTGTTGTATGAAGCCTTCAATGTATTTAAGTCCTAGGGAAAAGGATTATGCTGTAAAGAAAGCCTTCTGATTCCTCAGCCACATATCCAGGTCTCTCTCTTCAGCATACTTAAACTAAATATGTTAATATCTAAGTCAAATGCCTACATTTATTTTTGTGATGGAAATGAGTGCCAATGTCACAGTCAATGGAGAGTGAGTGGTGAGCTGATATCCAATTACACTTCTCTTTGCTAACAAGTATTTTATAAAAACATGCATTGGCTGATGGGAACAAATGTAGAGACCCACAGCCAAACATTAGGCAGAGCTCAGGGATGAGGGAGGACAGACTGTAGGAGCCCGAAGGGCCAGGACATCACACGAAAACTCACAGGATCAACTAACCTGGCTCACAGGGGCTCACAGGGCTGAACCAACACCCAGGGGTCTGCATGGGACTGACCTAGGGCCTTTGCATAAATGTGACAGTTGTGTATAGCCTGCTCTTCTTGTGGGACCCCTAACAGAGGGGACCTTTTGTCAGCTTTGGGACCCTACTCTTCATACTGGGTTGCTTTGTCCAGTTGTATTTTAATACAAGGGGAGGTGCCTAGTTTTCTTGCAACTTGATATGACGTGTTTTGTTGATATGCATGGGAGGCCTGCCTTTTCTAAAGAGAAACAAAGGAGGAATTGTCTTCAGGCATGGTTTATTAGATACACAATATATCATCAAAGGAGTGGATTGGTGTGGGGTGGGAGAATGGTAGTGGAGGAGGGTAAGACTGGCAGGAGAGGAGAGAGGGAAAACTGCAGTCAGGATGTAAATAATTAATAGTAATAATAATAATAAAATTATTAAAAGTGCATTGAAGGAATTTTAAAAGAATTTTTTTTTTTTTTGCATTTAGCCTGAGTAAGTGATAGCTAAGAAAATAATAACTTCAGAGGTAAGAAGACAAGTAATGTACTTGTTTGTTGAATATGGCTTCTTTTGCTCATGTAATAAACAGTGCCCTACTAACAGAAGTCAGGACTGTAGGGCTGGAGAGATATCTCAGTTTAAAGTACATACTGCTCTCACAGGACACTTGAGCTTGGCTCCCAGCACCCATATCAAGACATCTTAGGACTCTCTGCAGCTTCAACTCCAGGCAGAATCAACACTTCTGGCTTCCCTGAGCATCTGCATTTTGTGTACATACTCCCAATATACACATAATTAAATAAAATAAATCTTAAAAAAATTGTTAAAACTTGGCTTTTTATGATGTTTACAATAAGCACTTTATTGCTAATAATACAAAACTTTCTAACAGCAAGTAGACAATACTACAGATTCTGTGTGTTGAGAATGGAAACAGCTGTCCCCGCCATCTCTTGAGTCCAGACCAGACTAACAGTGCCATCTTCCTGTGTGGAAACCAAACCTAGAGCTCAAGATTCAATACCAAACAGAGGCAGCGGCGGGCAGCAAAGCCATCCATTCCCCTGTCCTAATCACTGCAGTTATTTTCTTCAAAAGTATGCCTTTTTAAAAAAAATTTTTAATGACACATGATAATTGTACATATCTATAAAATAGTGTGACATTGTGATATACATATAAATATAATGATAAAAATTAAGATTCATATGATACACAATTCAATCATAAAAGAACAAAAATATTTAACATTTATTTGTTTAATTGATATGTGTGAGTGTGTGTATGTTTGTGTGTGTTTGCTTGTTCATACTCATGTGAACACATACCTGTGAGCAAACAAGTCCATGTGGTGGTCAAAGAACAAGCTATAGGAGTTAATTTTCACCCTTTACCATGCAGGCTCCAGGGACTGAACTCAGGCTACCAGACCTGGTGACCTGCACCCACTGAGCCACTTCACCAGCCACCTTCTTTTCAAGATTACTTTGGGGCTAGGGCTATAACAAAGCACTAGCCCAGCATATATAAGGATCTGGGTTTGATTTTTAGAAACACACACCTTAAAGATTACCTTCAAGGATAAAAAGAACTCACCAATAAGCTTGTTTTCCTTGACAAAACATCGGAATTCTGCCCCAGGAATTAATTCACACCATTTTCGGAGGACAAGCTGTAGATAAAAGAATAAACATAACAGAGTATAGAAGAAGACCTTTTACATCCAGACCTTATTATAGTGATTGCCATAAACACAGTTTTGAGAAAAAGAGGCCACTTAAAACAGGAGGTATGACAAGAGATGCAGGCAACAGGGCTGCTACCTATTAATCTAATAAGAAAAAATTGTTCTGAAACACTTTGGGACACAAATACATCCTTGTTAAAATTGGGAGTTTAGGTTTGGCTCAGTGGTTGAGCACTTGCTTAAGAAACTCAAAACCCTCAGAGCATCCCAGCCAAAGCTTGTTTTGAGAGATCAGACACAATACTAGACACCACAGACAACGAAATCAAATTTTACCACCACCGACTCACAGCTACCCTGTTGCTTGTATATTGTGTACCTTTTGAAGACTATCAAAAAAAAAAAAAAAAAGATTTCAGTGCTGGGGTCCAGCAGTGCTTGTAAAACTCTTTATGGTAGTGTATACACTACATGTGAAGAGTCTCTGTCTCCCTCCTCTTCCTCTGCTCTGTTTCTCTCCTTCTTCAAGGGAAGGACCAAAATGTTATCACTGAGGATATAAGTAGGTTCCTCAATGTTTCTGATATTTAAATTTTCAGAAAGAGGTAATAATTTCCTCTTCTTAAAGAAAAGTAAGTTTTTTATTAAATGTCTTAAGACTTCAAAATGCATTGAGTCCATCATTTATTATTGGAGCTCTGGATCAAGCCTTGCAAATATGGTATTATAAAAACATGATGGGGGCAGAAGAGATGGTTCAGCAGTTAAGAGCACTTGCTCTTGCAGAGAACCTGGGTTCAATTCCCAGCACCCATACATTAAAGTCCACAGCCTCCTGTAACCCCAGTTCTAGGGGATCTAATACCCTCTTCTGACCTCCGTGGGCACCAGGCACACATAGATACATAGATACATATGTTGGTAAAACACTCACATATAAAATAAAAGGAAAAAATAAAAACAAACAAAAAAACCTGTGAACCTCAAACTAAAATATTTTACATTCTTATGTATTAAAAGTTGGTCTTGGGGTAGTGTGTGTGTGTGTGTGGGTGTGTGCAATGTGGCTATGGAAATTTTATTTAGCAACAAATAAGCAACTGTAGCACACTAACAGAAACAAGCAACACACAGGAGTCTGTCTTTAAAAAGGTGAAGTCTTTCTCCTTGCCCAATCTTTCTGTTGTCCTCAGGAGCAGCCAGAGCTTTCTGGTTCTTGTCTGTCTTTCTAGAAGTAGTCCAGGAATACATAAGTATATGGCATATGGAAACATTTTTTAAAATACAGACAGAAGCATATGTTACATGGGATTCTGCTTGCAATATTTTTCACTTTAATTCCTTGAGGAGTATCACTTCCCTAGTTTTAACTCCTGTGCCTTACCATGATGACACTATATCAAAACAAAAGCAATACCACGGTAAGGACCGGTAAGTAAGTCTCAGCTTTAAATGATGACATTTCAACCAGTATTATACCTCAGTGAAAGATGAAACAGTCTTCGCAGTCCTACTGCAGTTAGCACCAAGTGCTAACACATAGCAGGTGTTTCACAGGAAATTAGTCAGCAAAGCAGTAGGTATAAAATGCAATGTGCATACAAATAATGCTACCAAAGACTGAATAATGACATGGGAAAATACATTCTGCAAATCAGTGAGGAAAAGTCCGCATCTGCATGTAAAGATTCCAGAAACAAACACCCTAAGACTACTAACTGTTCGGTGGCCCAATGGTAAGTTCAATGTTATACAGTAATCAGAGAAGATGTAACAGTATAGTTATTCAACACAAAGAATATTCAATACAGTGAGTATTGACGAACAGTATTTTTTCTTTGTGATGCTAAGGACAAACCCAGGACCTAAAGCATGGCACACAAACTAGGATGTATCCCCAGACTGTAAATAAAACATGTATTTACCAAAGTCTAGAAGCAAATAATGAAGAAAAAAATTTAATCATGGCACCAATTCTAAGATATTACAAAACCAAATATTAAAATGTTTTGCAATTAACAAAGATCACACTTGCTTCAAAATGTTCAGAAATACTTTATTTTAATAATACAAATTCAAAAAGAATCAAGAGTAATTACAAGTGATAGCCTTCTATATAGCATTTAAAGGGCAAGAAAACTCCAGACTTAATTAAGAAATTAGCTGTATTTAAGAAAAGTACCCATTTGAGAAGTATTGATATGCACATTTTCAAAAATGGAGTAAACCTGGAGTTTGCAATGATCACAGTGTCTACTGAAGTTGTGTCATGACCCTCCATCCTCTACACGTCCTTTGTAAGATGAATGAATGATACAGAGGTAGTGAGGATGACGGTCTTCCTGTTAGTGTACTTTGGATCTGGGATGTCCCCCAAAGGATCCCACTTCCAGCGCTTGGTCTCCAGCCTGTGGTGCTATTTCAAGGGCTATGGAGGAGCTGGTAGGTGGTGGCCCTGGCTAGCAGACACAGGTAACAGTACAGTGCGGTCTCTGAACTGGATTTGGTTAGGTGAAAAGTACAAAGACATTTATGTGGTGGCATATTTAATAAAAATAGCCTGAAATATCAGAAGATAGAGCCAAACCTGAAAGGTAGGGAGTGGTAACCAACGCCTTTAATACCAGCACTTGGAAGACAGAGATCCTCTGGAGGATCTCTTCAAGACCAAACAGAACCAGGCAAGAATGGCACCTACCTTTAATCTTAGCTCTAGGAATGTTGAACAAAGAAGTAAAATAGCTGCTTGGGAAAATAAACATAGGTAGGAGAAGACAGAAGTTCTGTCCTTTTGCCTGAATGCCCAATTGGTCTGAGGACTCATGAAGACAGTACCTACCTTGTTCAGCCTGCAGTTGGCTGGGTGAGAACTGGCTGTGGTTTGTTCCCTGTCTCTCTGATATTCCAGCTTTTCCCCACTACCAGGCTCCAGGTTTTATTATAATACTAAATAGAATTTGTACAATACATCTATTTTATTCAAGAATGTATATATTCTCTGTGTATGATATATATATATATTCTAATATATAGCCTATAAATGGCACATATTCTTGCTTCTTTCCGTGGTGGCTTGAATAAGAATGGCCCCCACAGGCTCACAGACTCGAATGCCTGGTCACCAGGAAGTGGCTCTATTAGGAGGTGTGGCCTTGTTGGAGGAAGTGTGTCACTGGGGGTGGGCTCTGAGGTTTCAGATGCTCACACCAGGTCCAGTGTCTCTCCTGCTGCCTGCTGATCCTTATGCAGAACTCTCAGCTCCCAGCACCCCTATTTGGTATAGTGTCTTACTATGTGGCCTTGACTAGCCTGAAAATTGGTTTGTAGACCAGGCTGGCCTTGAACTCTGTGATCTGCCTGCCTCTGCTGGAATTAAAGGTATGCATCACCATACCTCACCTGAATAACACAAATTCTTTTATATGTATCACAAATCTCTTAAATTTAAAAATATAGTGTTTCTATGTTCCCAAGAAATTAGTCCAAAATTTTTTACTCGTTTACAAATAAGCAGCACTACTCCATGATCTTTGACTGGGATTCTTAGTGCCATAAAAGGGAAAAAGAAGCTTACCTCATACTCTATACAAGGATCTGGAGAATCATCAGTACAATGAATGAATCTTTGGAAAGAAAAAAAATGCAATTAAGTACATTTTTAATGTTAGTTTATACATAGATATGTTCATAGTTCATGTGAGAATCAGATTTCATAGAAAGTATCCTCCAGAAACAAGGGGCTAATGCGAATTCAGCCAACAGTTCCTAAGCATTACTTGGTGTTACACACTATGTCATCTCATGTAATCCTCAAAACAGCACGAGGAACTAATATATTCATCTCCGCTTTTCTGTCAAAGAAGAGTGGGCAAAGATACTAAAATTCAAGTGTCCAAACTCCATAAATAAGCTAGAACAATACACAACACAGGCTTCTCCACTTTTCAGGGAAGGTAGGATGACACTGTCCACACTCCTGGTGTTGGTCTACTTGCTGAGTCACCAGGCTGTATACTGTCGTACAACCACTGCGAGTCACCACACTTCTTCAATGGATGTAGGATAATATGCCTTAGTGCTCACTCTGCAGATGAGTCAGCATGCTGACTACTTCTCCATGAATATTAGCTTGGCCGCTGAAAGCCACACAAAGTAGCTGTCATTCCAAAACCATTTGACAGAACAATTCAACCCTACACTACGTATCCCTCCAGTGTTGTTTCATAAACAATAATATATATGATATAAAACTGCTGTGGGATTATATTCTGGTAAGTTGTAAATATTTTTCTCTCCTACTGGTTTAATAAAATGCTGACTAGCCAGAAGGCAGACAGGAAGTATGGGTGGGGCTACCAGACTAAGAAAACTCTGGGAAGAAGAAGAATCAGAAAGAAACGCCAGCAGATGCAGAGGAAAGAAGTCAAGATGCTGCTCTGAGAAAAGGTACTGAGCCACTTGACTAATTATGGATTAGTGTAAGAGTTAGCAAATTATGTGACTGAGCCATAGGCTGATCAGCATGAAATTAATATAAACCTTTATGTGATTATTTGGGGCTAAGTGGCAGCAGGGCTATGAGTGAGTCTGAACCTCAGGGCTAGGCCTGAAAGGCCAGGCCAGAAACTTCTTACTACATAAAACATCCATCTGTGCCAAGCACTGGGCCAGGCACCAGAAGCACAAAACACCTAGGACTCTGATGTCATTCAAGAGGTGCAGCAGAGAAAGCTGGCAAGTGCACAGATAATTTCAGAACACTAGAGTGAATAAAATAAAATACTCGGACATCACAAATGAAGAACCAACTGGCTGGCTGTCATATGAGGGACAGGGAGGAGGAAGCAGGAAAAGAGTTCATGTGTAGGGCAAAGGGAAACATGTCAAGACAGAAAGAGAAATAAGAAGGCAATGAGCTATATGAGATTAGAACCAGCGGGGTGCAGACCAAAAAGAGAAGTGCCAGTGACAAAGATAAAAATTTGGACAAGGAGAGTTGGTTAGACTTCTTCACTTTGATATAAACTGGAGTCTCCTGAGAGAGAAGAGAGAATCATATTGAGTAACTGCCTCCATCAGACTGGCCTGTGGACATGCTGTGGGCATTTGTTCTTTACTGATAGTTGACACGGGCAGTGCTACTCCTGGGTGGGTGGTTGTGAGCTGTGTAAGAAAGCAAACTAAGCAAGCCATGGGGAGCAAGTCAGTAAGCAGCATGCTGACACAGTCTCTGCTCTAGTTTCTGTCTTAGCTTCTCTTGATAACTGTAAGCAGTAAGGTAAAATAAATCCTTTGCTCCCCAAGTTGCTTTAGGTCTGAGTTTTATCACAGCAAAAGAGAAGCAAGGTAAGACCAGGAGGAAACATAGAAAAGGCAGTCCTTGGGTGGTGTTGGGGACCATAAATGAGATCATTGCATTCCAATGCATTAAAACTGTCAGTAGGGGGGCTGGAGAGATGGCTCAGCGGTTAAGAGCACCAACTGCTCTTCCGAAGAACCTGGGTTTGATTCCCAGCACCCACATGGCAGCTCACAACTATCTGTAGTTCCAGTTCCAGGCAAACACCAAGGCAAATAATTAAATTTAAAAAAAAAAAAGTTTACAATTGTCAGTACAGCACAATGTTTTGAGACAGTGTTGGGGAAAGACAGGCAATGAGAGGCAGACAGTGAGAAGTGTCATGGTAACAGTCTCAGGAAGTGATGAAAGGTTAAGGGAGGCAACGGAAGGAGTGAGAGAGAAGAAAGACAAAAGCACCATACAAAGTTATTGGGGAGGCCAAGATACAATTTAATGAGAGATTAAAACGGAAGGGACAGGGCTGAAGAGGTGGCTCAATGGTTGAGAACATAGACTGTTCTTACAGAGGACCTGAGTTCAGTTCCCAGAACTCACATCATGCAGCTTACAACTGCTTGCAACTTTAGCTCCTAGGGATGGCCTTAACCTCAGATACATGCACATATACAGGCATACACATACGTACATGTAAATAAATAATAATAAAAATAGCTTTAAAAACTGGAATGACAGAGTGAACAAGATGACAACAGCCCAGGAGAAAAGGCTGGTGGGGCCCAGTGAGGAAGGAGGAAAGTACTGGAACAAGTAGAGCTGGAGACAAGGAGACCACAGAGAAACCGGGTAAGCCACGGCCGACACGACAATAACCTGGTATGATAAAGGGCAAAGGTTTCAGAAAGAAAGCGGTGGCCAGAGCAATTTTTAGAGTATGCCCACAGGCAGAGACTGGGGAGGTAGAGGAGCAAGCAAAGGTGGTGGTAAGAAAGAGACAGTGTGTCCTTAGGAACAGCTTTGCTATGAAAGATAGAACCATCTGCTAAGCCTAACTTGCCAGTTCAGCTAGGCTGACTGGCCAATAAGCCCTATGGATACTCCTATCTCCCCAGGGCTACGATGAAAGGTGTGTGCCACCATGTCCAGCTGTTTACAGCTGTTTATCTGGATTCTGGGGGTCCAAAGGACTCAGGTCCTCATGCCCCCGTGGCAAGCATCTTTGTTTTTATTTTTAGTTTAACACTAACAAGAACCATCAGATACAGTTTAACAGAATGTGAGCAAGAAAAAGAAAGAAAGAAAGGAAAAAAGAAAGAAGGAAAGAAAGCAAGAGAAAAAAAGGATAATTGGGAACAGCCTGTACATGTACATAACTTGTAATATATAATATATATAACTTATAGTCAAGAGATATTTGTTAAAAAAAAAAAAAGAAAAACCATGAACAAAAAGTACTTTTCCCCCTTTGTGGCTACTGTGGTTGGAATGTGCGATGTCCCTCACAAGGTCATGTGCTGAACACTGGTCTCAGCTGAGTGTGGAAACTTTAGCAGGTGGAATCTGCTGGCCAATGTGGGCTGGGTATTTGAGGTCAGACCCAGTCACAATCTGTTCACCTGTCTCTGCTTCCCAGGCACCATAAGTTTGTACCTCTCCACCATGACTCTCTGCCTTACCACAGGGACACAGCCATAAGGTCACGCTCCTGGGATTAAAGCCCACATGCTGTGAGCTGAAACTTTTTCCTCTTACCTTGTCACAGCACTTATAATTTGTGGAGGTAATCAAGGGCTCTACCAAGGAAGGCACAGAATTTCTCTGGTACACCCACAAAATAATCATTTTAAAGATGCCTTGGGCCTCAGGTGAGGTATGGAGGTTTATGCTTAGCAAGAAGGAAGGATTCACTTTGGAGGAGGGAAGCGAGTGTGGTGATAGACTGCACAGGCTCTAAGGAATGAAGTTTGTCTGAGAATCAGAGGACAGTCAGCCAGAGAGTTAGCCACAGAGGGAAGGTCAGAGAATGGCGGCACACACCTTTAGTCCCAGCATGAGGAAGTGATATGGCTGAGCAGAGAAAATAA
Source organism: Sigmodon hispidus (assembly GCA_004025045.1). Lineage (NCBI taxonomy): Eukaryota > Metazoa > Chordata > Mammalia > Rodentia > Cricetidae > Sigmodon > Sigmodon hispidus. The sequence goes on along the minus strand of PVIH01008258.1, from coordinate 7,469 downwards.
TATAAGGTGGGAGGAGACAGGATCTTCCCCCTTTTGCCTGAGGAGCTGGCTAGGTGAGAAGTGGCTGTGGCTTGTTCCTCTGTCTCTGATCTTTTAGCATTTGCCCCAATATCTGGCTCCGTGTTTTTATTATTAATACCAATTATGATTCATGCAATAGGGAAGCATCAAGTCATTCAAAGGCATACCCAAGTATAAAACCCTTTCAATTCACTAAATGTGTGATCATGTTGGTACTTCTGCAATCATTTACATTTTACATTACAAACAATAATAATTTTAGTTTACTTGATTGGCTAAAATCTAGACAAAGCAGACTTCTATTACCACTAATAACTGAGAACCAAATGATAGAATCTACATCACATTTCAAAAGAAAGGTACACAGTGTGCTTTCTTAAGCCACCAGTGGACTCTCTGTTCTTACAGCAGTGAATGCTTACATGTCCATTCCATCCTTGCGGTAAAATCACTGTCATTATCATCTCCATTTATCAAATGAGGCTACCAAGGCTAGAAGGGTGAGGTAACACAGGGAAAAGAAGCATTCAGTCACAAGCTGCACCATGTCTCTCATGGACAGAGATACGGTGCTAGAACTCTTAGGTTACGTTTAGTGGGTAGGCAGAGAAAGACACACACACACACACACTGACAAGACTTTAGCCTAAGGCAGTATCAGTGTTGAAAAAGAAAAAAAGCCAGGCAACTGTGGCACATGCCTTTAATCAGCACAATGGAGGCAGAGGCAAGAAGATCTGTGAGTTCAAGGCCAGCCTGGTCTACAGAGGAGTTTCAGGACAGGCAGGACTACACAGAGAAACACTGTCTCAAAAAGGGAGGAGGGGAGGAATGGAGGGAGGAAAAGAGGGAAGGAGGAAGGGAGGAAGGAGGGAAGGAGGGAGGGAGGGAGGAGGGGAGGGAAGGAAGGAAGGAAGGAGGGAAGGAAGGAAGGAAGGAAGGAAGGAAGGAAGGAAATCTATCATTAACTAAATCTAATTTCCATGAGAAAATTGGGAAACCTGTTTGAACATAGTGGTCCAGCACAGAGTGGTGCTATCTGAAGATCTTATTTTTCCTCAAAAGCAAAAATTCCTTGCTTCAAACTCAACTAAAGTATGCTACCCAAAGGAGCTATACTCCAAAACTAGCTTTGAGTATATTTAAAATTTCTTAAGCAAAAATAAATCTTACAGGTTGTTCTATGTTAATCAAAATTGAGGCCATGAAATGTCAAGTTAATAAAAATTATAGAATACATTCTTTAAAAATAACCAGCCTTTTCCCACCAGGACCAGCAGCATAAGACTAAGAATATTAATAGAGTGCCTGTGCTTTGACAGACAGCCACTACAGACACAAGTATGTACTCTGGATTAGATTACCCACAGAAATGAGAAAAGATAAGCAACCCAATGCATGTTAAGAAAACAGGAACTGCTTGGTGTGGTAGCACATGCCTGTAATGTTATGATCCAGGAAACGGAGGCAGGAGCACTACTACATGCTCTAGGTTAGCCTAGGCTACATAATGAGTTCCAGGCCAGCCTGGACTAAAGTGTGTATTAAAAAAACAAAAACTAAAAATGGAAGAAAGGAAGAGAGGACAGGAAAGAGAGTAAGGAAGGCAGAGAGAAGGGAAGAAAACTAAGGACCAGAGGTCAAGAAAAAATCATCATCAAGACCTTGGGCTCTGTAACAAGTGTGTTAACTACTTGTGTATTGACATGACAAACACCACGACCAAAGCAACTTATAAAAGAAACAATCCATAAACATCACGGCGGAGAGCATGGCAACAAACAGGCAGGCAATGAAGCAATATCTGATAACTTACATCCTGGTCCACTAGTACAAGGCAGAGAAAGAGAGACATTGGAAATAGTGTGAATTTCTGAAACCTCAAAGCCCATCCCCAGTGACACACCTCCCTTAACAATCCTAGTCTTTCCACAGCAGTTCCACCAAGTGTGGCCTGGGCACTAGATAGCTATACTAGCCAGTCATCAAGCCCACATCTCATCCCCTACCCCTAGCACCAGGGTTTCAAGCACTTTTATGTGGGTGCTGGGGACCCAAGCTCGGGTCTCCATGCCTGCACTTTACTCACCAATCGCCCCAGGCTCCACTTCTACAAAATACTTCTATATTTTTACAAACCCGATTCAGATTCTTAGGCATCATATTATTACATAAAAATAGGTGTACTTATATACATACTTACATCCTACACCCTATAACTATGTTTAAATGGTTTACCATTTATATAATTTTTAAATGAGTAGTTTGAGAACATATCCAGTTCGGGAGGTTACTGCTGTAAGCATTTTCTTACTGAGATGGTTAACCAGATGACCAAGTATGTTTCTGAAAGAGTGGTGCTGGGCCATCTAGAGGCTGGAAGATTATAACATGTTTAGTCACATTACACAGGTCTAATTATATAAAAAAATAAATCATGGGCAGAAAGAAAAAGGGCAAATTTTGGGCAAAGAAAAAAATAATACACCAAAGTTTGGTGGTATGGCTTTGCTTTTTGTTCAGAAAAGCAAAAAGAGTTTTGGCATGAAGATGCCTTTTCTTTAACATTTTCAACTATGGTAGAAAGGGAAGGATAAAAGTGAAGTGGATAACAACATGTGTTCATTGGAATTTTCATGGGTCTTTTCTCCAAAGAGGCAAAATACTGTATTTAAAAATTAAAGCACCTTTGGTGGTTTGAGCCACACTGTTTGGGCCATTTGGGAGGTGTGTCGTTGCCTGAAAAAGTCTATCACTGGGGGCGAGGAGGGGGAGACTTTGAGGTTTCAAAGCCCCACACCATCCTTAGTTAGCTTTCTCTGAGTCCCGTTCACAGTTATTTTAAGATGTGAGCTCTTAGCTGCTGCCACCATGCCGTCACTAACCCTCTGAACCATGAGCCCAAAGAAACTCTACAGTCATATTCATAGTGTGTAGTCATAGCAAAAAGTAACTAAGAAACCATCTAAAGCATATACAACGTCATCTAAATAAATAAAGCTGAAAAATAATAGCAGCACAGTTATGTCAGGTCCACTTACACACAAAATCTTACTCCTAAGAGTTTTGCTGAACTTCATTTAGGATTATAGATAGATGCCTTATCATCAGTTTTAGTTGCCTGATAATGATCATTTATCTAAAAAAATTCTAGCAGAGCAGAAACTAGCCAGCCCGCTCCCAGCTCACCAGCTGGCACGTCTGCAATGAACAAATATGTGACGAGAATGGGAAAGAGAAAAACGGAGCTGTACACACTGTGGCCGAGGGAGAACTGGAGACGAGGCAGTGCTCACGGGCATGGAAGAGGGCTGAGGTGGACAGCGGGGCCAGCAGGGCTGATGTGCAGCAACATGGAGCTTATGGAGACACAGACTCATTCCCAAACACACTGCCAGACTGTGGGAATACCCAGGCTCTGGTCAATGATAGAGATCCAAGATGAGGAGATCCATGTGTATGTATGAGGTCTGTACCGCTGACATGGTTCTTGGTGATGTTGTTCAGCTTTACTGCTTCAGGAGGCCATGTTGATGTGAGTGGCCTACACTGCCACCTGAGGGCCATGTCTATAGTCATGGTCCCATTTGTGGCTGGGTCCATGGTCCTTCTGCAGACAGGGGCATGTTTGTGATCTGTACTGTTGCCAGAAACCATGTGGAGGTTCATGATCCATTTTCCCACTGACTGTGGCTACTTCTGTGAAATTGATGACTCTAGACAAATAGCTGAGGGAGGAGGGAGATGGAAGACTTTTATGACAACCCTCTCCACACCCTCAAAAAAAGTAACACACTAGACAGGAAGCCACCAAAGAGAACTCTTAAAAAGTGATGGAGATGCTGAAGTGTAGCTCAGTTCTATTTAATGAGCAGATCAGATTAATGAGTCTGATAATGCCCCTATAGGTATATAAATAACACAAAGTGGACTTGGTTTTGGTTTTTTTTGGGGGGGGGATTCTTTTTTTATTATTCTGATTTTTATTTTTACTTTTTTGGTCACAAGGGCAAGGAGAGCATGAGAGTACTGGGAAATGAGTGTAATTGGGGTATATGATATGAAATTCCCAGAGAATTAATAAAAATGTTATGCTGAAAAACAAAAGAACAGCAAAAAAATCAGATAAAATTTAATTTTGAAAAAAAAAAATGTTTGAGCTGAAAAAAAAATGCTTAATACTCTTGAAAGGAGTATTAAGTATTAGGGATGCAAAGCATTAGGAAGAGCCTTCCTCACTCTCCTCTCTGTGCATTCACTCACCTCACCATTCACTCAGTTCATGCAGTGGTCACAGGAAACAAAGACTGAGTACCTTATTTTTACTGATTGAGTTGAACAACCTCTCTTTGTGAACCCAAATAGACACACGATATATTAAGGACTCTTAAAAACAAGAACAACAAAACAATAAATAAAATAAAAGAAGAAAAAGAAGGAAGAAGAAGAGGACTCAGAATATACAGATCAGTTTTTCTCAATTTTAGACTTGCCACAGGGCTCCAAATTTCCAGGAATTGTGGTATTAATTGTTGTGGTGCCAACTTGCTATTCTTAGCCATGTTTCCGAAAAAATGCCCATTCTTTGACCTCACTATGACCTCCCGACATTCACTCATGACTGTCTTGTGATTGATATAATCTTTTTCTCATATTCTCAATATTTGTGTAGCCTTTCAGATCACTTGGTTTTTTGCTTGTTTGTTTGTTGTATTTTGTTTCTGTTTTGGTTTTTTTGTTTTTCTGTTCATGTAGCCTCAGGAGAAAAAAACCTAACTTTAAATTTGTACAGCACTCTGTGATAGAGACTTGGTTCAGTAGTTTAATAATTCAGCTCTTGTAGAAGACCAGAGATTAGTCCCTAGCATCCATATGGGAAGCTTTATAACTTCCCATAACTGCAGCTCCAGAGGATTCTATGACCTATTCTGGACTTTGTGGTTCAGATATACCCAAAACTTTGAAAAATAATAAAATCTTTTTTAATTAAAAAAATTTCAGAAGTGAACAACATCCTAGTTTTAAGCTAAAAGCCCTTTTGCATTTTGCTGTCTTGCTCCAACCTACCCAAGAGGAGACCCACCCTCTTGTCTAGTCATCTATACAGTAAACACCACTCCCTGTTACTGTTGTAGTAGCTATCTCAGTTATCAGTGTGACTACCTTGGAATTGTGACGCCTGTGTTCAAGCAACCTTATTTTACATAATAATGACACCAAAGTGCTAGCAAGTCAAATATGCCACCATAACTGCCTCCTGGACGTGAAAAGGTGGACCTTAGTATAGTCACATATGTATAGAGGAAAAAAACACCAACATGTATGGCATTGAGAACTATCTATGGTTTCACGATCTCCTGTAGGTCTGTGGGCATATTGTCTACAGTTTATAAGTGGGTACTTAATATAAAAACCAATTTTGTGAAAATACTAAGAAAAATATTACAATAAATGTAGGTAAGTGTAAATTTCTAGGACAAAATTCCTTCGTCAAATCGATTTCTCTTTAAGCCCGTCATGAATGGATCTCAGCATTTTCTTCTAATTGTTAACTGAACATCAGGTGTTTTAACATGTTTTGTCCTACTGATGTGACAGTCGATAAAATAATTAATGAAAGCAGTCTTGAGACTCAGTAAGTTTAGTCATGAAAAATGCAGATGTGGGGGCATGTATTAGCAATAATGTAGACAACAAATATTACAGATTCATTGTAAAAAATCTCCACTTTTTAAAGCATCTAGTCTATATCCATCAAGTAAAAAACAGGAAAAGCCAAAGCCAGAACTTAGCATTATATAGCAAATTTTGCCTACAGCAGACACTGGTTAGATCATCTGGCTATTTCTAGCTGGCAGCCTTGCTAACAGAATCTTGATTGTCCAGACCCTGATGTATTTGTGCCTCACATTCACCCCTTGCTGCAGAATATTCCTTTACACTGTGTAAATATCTGTCACCATGATTGGTTTAATAAAGAAGCTGACTGGCCAATAGGTAAGCAAGCCAGACTAGGAGGATGCTGGGAGGAGGAAGGGCAGAGTCAGGAGTCACTAGCCAGACACAGAGGGAGCAAGAGATGGTTATGACATGCTAATAAAGGTACTGCTCTGTGGCAGAGCATAAATAAGGAATATGAGTCAACTTAAAATGTAAGAGCTAGTTAGTAATAAGCCTGAGCAATTGCCTGGGCATTTATAATTACTATAAGCTTCAGTGTGTTTAAGAGCAGCTGCGGGACAGAAAAACTCTGCCTACAAACCTGATAAAGCCTCAATCTTGGAAGTCCATCAAAGCCTATGTGCTAAGTGAACTCAGTTCATTGTGTCCTGGAGACATAGTGGAGCCTCTAGTATGTAGGAGCTACTGAAGGAAGGCAGGTAACTGGGAGGGTGTGCCCTTGACAGAAATCTTAGGACCCTGACCATCTCGTCTTACTCTGTTTCCAGGCTAGCAGAAAGTGAACAGACTTCTATCAGGCTTTCTCAATCTCTGAACGGATTTAGGCCACAGCAAAGTAAAGCTCTGCATGATCTTGTCAGACTTAAGAATTACACTCTTAATCTTTGAGAGCTTCTAAAAGACATTGTGACAAAAGTTCTTTCTTTCTTTTTTTTTTTTTTTTTTTTTTTTTAAATTTTTTTCTACTTTGTAGTGCTTGGAATCAAACCCAGGACCCCAAGAATGCTAGGCAGGTGCCCTACAGCTAAGCCACACTTTCAGGCACAGTTCTTCATTGTTCACGAGTTTTACTAACAAAGAACTTTGTTATGATGACACACTCACTGTTAAATGTATGGCTTATCACTTGCTATGCTAGTGATAATCAGTATTTCTAGGAACACATCAGTCCAGCCATACAGCATTTGTTCCTCCCAATACCCCAACTGGTGATAGTAGAAGCATGGCCTCATATTAACTTAATGACTTAACTTTTTCTTTAAAAGTCAAAACGTACAAAATGTAAAACATGACTGGTAGTTTTACTGTCCACTGATGAATCTCAAAACTGATTTTCAAAACCATCACCTTCAAAATCAAAAGTAATGTGAAACTACTTTTGAAAGGCCAGGGTGTCTTCACATTCTTACTGCAATGAACACTACAGGTCTGTAGGTCCATATCAATTAATTAACAGATACAAAGCAGTTTGAATGTAATACAGTTCAAAATCTTTTTATTCAAAGCATTAAATGTTTTTTCTTTCTTTCTTTCTTTTTTTTTTTTTTTTTTAAAAAAAAAGCTTTCTGAAATTGAAGAGGATATCAGAAAATGGAAAGCTCTCCCATGTTCCTGGATTGGTAGGATCAACATAGTAAAAATGGCAATTCTACCAAAGGCACTCTACAGATTCAATGCACTGCCCATCAAAGTCCCGACACAATATTTTTTAGACCTTGAAAGAACAATACTCAATTTCATTTGGAATAACAGGAAAGCCAGGATTG
>PVIH01008257.1:34742-92764 GCA_004025045.1 Sigmodon hispidus | reverse complement strand
AAAATAAAGGAAAAAAAAAAAGAAATGCACTAAAAAAAAAAAAAGAAAATATACTGAACTTGATATTACAACTTTAAGCAACAAGAGGTTTATATTCCTGTTTCTATTTCTTGACAGCTTATGAGAAGATTTACTGAATACTCCCAATCATAATGTGTTTTTGCCTGATGAATCCTGTGAACTCTACCATGCCTGCACTATTCCAAACCTCCACATCCTGTGTGCCAGCTCAGTTGCATAATTTTTGCCTGGCCATAATCTACCCATGCCATACTCAAACTCCAGGCCTAGTCTTGTTCAATAATACTATGTTTAGTGTTACCTGGATTATAACTCACCTATACCTTCCTTAATCCCCTGAACTAACTTGGGTCATACATATTTGTTGCTTGGCCCAGCCTGGTGAGTCCCTGGAATGTAATCTACCCACACCACTCCTAATTCACAGGCATAGCCTTGGTCACACAGCATGTATACCACCCTACCCTGGTAAAGAGCTAAAATTTGAGCCCACCCATGCCATATTCCTAGGGAAAGCTCAAGTAATAGAATTTGTACACTAACCCAAATAGATTTAACTGTTCCTTTCACATGTTTCTCATTTACCAAAGAATTAAAATCACCTCTAATACTATAACCCAAAATTAACACTGAAAACCTAAGGGATTGATCTATCAATTTCTGATCTCTTGATCTGAAACCAACCAAACTTAGAAACAAAAATCATACCAAAATTACATTCAACAAAGGCAGCCTAGTATCTCATATCAGGCAAACAAACAACAAAAAATGTTCATATGCTTGGGTCTTATTAGAAAAATATAAAAATATGAAAAGGCAAGATAGTATACTTACCCCTTCAAATTTATCAGTCCTATAAAAATGTTATCCAATGAGAATTACCTATATGAAGGTTAGGACACATTAAAAGAAGAATCATAAATTTTACAAAGGAATTCAAGATGTTTAAATGAAGCATGGACAAACAGTTTAAGAAATGTAAAGAGAATAACAGTAAATTTCTGCGTGATATCCAAAACTCTTCACAAACATGGCTGAATTATATAACAGAAGAAATTCATAACTTGAAATTGAAATCAATAAAAATATAAAAATATTGAAGCAAATGAATTGAAATCAAGATTAAATTGAAACACCTCAAAATATAATTTATATTCTTGAGATAGTCTTATAAGAAGAATGAATTAAGTATAAGATTTGAAGATAAGGTAGAGTAATTGGAGCCCCCAGAAAAAAAGAACATGGAAATATTAAACATAAAGAGGACTATGAAGGAATTATAGAAATGTACCCAAACTTATGGGACACAACAAAAGCAGACATAAGAGGAAAGTTGTTAACACTAGATGCCTATATAAAAAACCCTAGAGAAATCCCAGACTAAAGAATTAACAGCACAGCTGAAAGCCTTAGAACAATTAGGAGCAAACTTACCTAGAAGGAGTAGGCAGAAGAAAATAATCAAACTTAGAGCTGAAATCAATGCAATTGAAACAAAAAGAACAATACAAAGAATCAGTGAATCAAAGAGTTGTTTCTTTGAGAAATTCAACAAAAGCAGAGAGAGAATATCCAATTCAACAAAATCAGAAATAAAAAGGGGAACATAAAAATAGGCCCCAAAGAAATGAAGAGAATTATCAGATCATCCTTTCAAAATCTATACTCCACAAAAATGGAAAACCTAGAAGAAATGGACAGCTTTTTGGACAGGTACCATTTAACAAAATTAAATTAACATCAAATTAAATACCTAAACAGACCTATAACATTAAAGAAAATTGAAGCTGTCATTAAAAGCCTCTCAAATGAAAAAAGCCCACATGCAGATGGTTTTACTGCAGAATTCTACCATATATTTAAAGAAGTAATACCAGAACTCCTCACACTCTTTCACACAGTAGAAACTGAAGGAATATTGCCAAACACTTTTTATGAGACCAAAATTACCCGAATACCCGAGCCACTCAAAGAACAACAAAGAATTACAGACCAATTTCTCTCATGAAGATTGATGCTGAAATTCTCAACAAAATTCTAGCAAACTGTTGACAACATACAAAAAATATCATCCACCATGATAAAGTAGGCTTCATCCCAGAAATGCAAGGATGGTTCAACATAAGAAAAACCACAAATGTTATGCAACATATAAACAAACTGAAGGAAACAAAACCACATGAACATATCATTAGATGCTGTAAAAAGCCTTTGATAAAATCCAAAACTCTTTCATGAGAAAAGCCATGCAGAGATCATGAATATAGGGAAATAACTAAATATAACAAAGGTGATTTACAAGAATTCGACAGCCAACATCAAACTAAATGGAGAAATACCCAAAGCAATCCCACTAAAATCAGGAACTAGACAAGGATGTCCTCTCTCCCCTTATCTATTAAATATAGTTCTTGAAGATTTAGCTAAAGCAATAAGAGTACAAAAGGAGATTAAGCAGATACAAATTAGAAAAGTAGTGAAACTATTCCTATTTGCAGATAATATGATTGTATACATAAGTGACCCACAAAATTGTACCAGGGAACTTCTACAGCTGTTAAACACTTTCAGCAATGTAGCAGGATGCAAGATTAACTCAAAGAAATCAGTAGCCCTCCTATACACTATAGATAAAAGGGCTGAAAAAGAAATAAGAGAAACATCACCCTTTATAATAGCTGCAAATAGCATTAAATACCTTGGAGTAACTATATCCAAAGAAGTATCAGATCTATTTGACAAAAATTTTAAATCACTGAAGAAAGAAATTAAAGAGGATATCAGAAAATGCAAAGATCTCCCATGTTCCTGGATAGGTAAAATCAATATAGTAATAGTAGTAATCTCACTGAAAGCAATCTACAGATTCAGTGCAATTCCCATCAAAATCCCAACACACTGTTTATTGGAACTTTAAAGAACAATACTCAACTTCACTTGGAATAACAAGAAAGCCAGGATTGAAAACAATTTTGCTCAACAAAAGATCCGGAGGAGGTATCACCATCGCCGACTTCAAGTTATACTATAGAGTTACAGTAATAAAAACAGCCTGGTACTGGCATTAAAACAGACTTGAGTATCAATGGAAATGAATTGAAGATCCCGATATTAACCCAAAACCTATCAACCCCTGATCTTTGATAAAGAGGCACAAAATATTCAATGGAAAAAAGATAGTATCTTTAGCAAATGGTGTTGGCATAGCTGGATGGTAGTATGTAAAAAAAAAAAAAATGCAAATAGATCCAAGCCTATCATCCTGCAGAAAACTCAGATCCAAGTAGATCAATATCCTCAACATAAATCCAGTCACACTGAACTTGATATAAAAGAAAGTGGAAAATACCCTCCAAGGCACATACATTAGGAACAACAATCAATAAGTGGGACCTCATAAAACTGAGAAGCTTCTATAAAGCCAAGGACACAGTCATTAAAGAAAATGAGAGCCTACAGAATGGGAAATGATTTTCACCTACCCTACAAATAATAGAGGACTGATCTCCAAATTATATAGATAATTCAAGAAACAGGAGCCCAAAACCTTGAATAACCCAATCAAAAAATAGTGTTGGAAACTATAAAGGGAATTCTTAGCAGAAGAATTACAAATGGCTAAAAGACACTTGAAAAAGTGCTCAACATCTGTAGCCATCACAGAATGCAAATCAAAACAACTTTGAGATACCACCTTACATCTGTTGGATTGGCTAAAATAAAAGACATCAATGGCAGCCTATGCTGGAGAGGATACAGAGCAAGGGGAACACACCTCCATTGTTGGTGGGAGTGTAAACTTGTTCAGCCACTCTGGAAAGCAGTATGGCGGTTTCTCAGAAAACTGGGAATCAATCTCCCCAAGGATCCAGCAATACCACTACTGGGCATATACCCTAAAGATGCACTTTTGCACTCCAAAGACATTAGCTAACTATGTCCATAACAGCATTATTGTCTCTTATTGCTGAGTAGTACTCCATTGTGTAGATGTATCACAAATTGTAAATCCATTCTTCAGTTGAGGGACATCTAGGTTGTTTCCAGGTTCTTGCTATTTATTACAAATAATGCTGCTATGAACATAGTTGAGCTAATACCTTTAAGTATGACTGTGCATCATTAGGGTATACATCAAGAAGTGGTATTGCTGGGTCATTGGGGAGATTGATTCTCAATTTTCTGAGAAACCGCCATACTGCATTCCAATGTGACAGAACAAGTTTACACTCCCACCAACAATGGAGGAGTGTTCCCCTTGCTCCGTATCCTCTCCAACATAGGCTGTCATCTGTGCCTTTTATCTTAGCCAATCTAACAGGTGTTAGGTGGTATCTCAAAGTTGATTTGATTTGCATTTCTCTGATGGCTAAAGATGATGAGCACTTTTTCATGTGCCTTTCAACCATTTGTAATTCCTCTGCTGAGAATTCCCTTTTTAGATCTGTACCGCATTTTTTCATTGGGTTATTCAAGGTTTTGAGCTCTAGATTCTTGAGCTCTTTATATATCTTAGAGATTAGTCCTCTATCACTTGTAGGGTTAGTGAAAATCTTTTCCCATTATGAAGGCTGGCATTTTCTCCTAATGACAGTGTCTTTGGCTTTACAAAGCTTCAGGAGATCCCACTTATTGATTGTTGGTCTTAGTGTCTGTGCCACTGGTGTTATATTTAGGAAGTGGTCGCCTGTGCCAATTCATAGAATTGTATTTCTCACTTTCTTTTCTATCAAGTTCAAAGTGGCTGGGTTTGTATTGAGGTCTTTGATCCACTTGGATTTGAGTTTTGTGCAGGGTGACAAGCTCGGATCTATTTGCATTTTTCTACACACTTCCATCCAGCTATGCCAACACCATTTGTTAAATATACTATCTTTTTTCCATTGAATGTTTTGGGCCTCTTTGTCAAAGATCAGGTGTTCATAGGTTTTTGGGTTAATGTCTGGATCCTCAGTTCTATTCCATTGATCCACAAGTCTGTTTTTATGCCAGTACCAAGCAGTTTTTATTACTGTAGCTCTATAGTATAACTTGAAGTCAGGAATGGTGATACCTCCTGAGGTTCTTTTGTTGAGTAAAATTGTTTTGGCAATCCTGGCTTTCCTGTTATTCCAAATGAAACTGAGTATTGTTCTTTCAAAAAATATTGTGTTGGGATTTTGATGGGCAGTGCATTGAATTTGTAGACTGCCTTTGGTAGAATTGCCATTTTTACTATGTTGATCCTACCAATCCAGGAACATGGGAGAGCTTTCTGATATCCTCTTCAATTTCTTTCTTCGGTAATTGAAACTTTTTGTCAAATAGGTCTGTTACTTCTTTGGTTATAATTACTCCAAGGTATTTAATACTATTTGCTGCTATAATGAAGGGTAATATTTCCCTTATTTCTTTTTCAGCTCTTCTATCTTTAGTGTATAGAAAGGCTACTGATTTCTTTTAGTTAAACTTGTGTCCTGCTACATTTTGAAGGTGTTTATCAGCTGTATCAGTTCCTTGGAAGAATTTTTTGTGGGTCATTTATGTATACAATCATATCATCTGCAAATAGAGATAGTTTTACGTCTTCTTTTCCAATTTGTATACTCAAATCCAAGTGGATCAAAGACCTCAACATAAACCCAGCCACTCTGAGCTTGATAGCAAAGAAGTGGGAGATACTCTTCTACGAATTGGCACAGGAAACCACTTTCTAAATATAATGCTAGTGGCACGGACACTAAGATCAACAATCAATAAGTGGGATCTCCTGAAACTGAGAAGCTTCTGTAAAGCCAAAGACACTGTCAATAGAACAAAATGACAGCCTACAGAATGGGAAATATTTTTAACCTCCCTACAAATGATAGAGGACTGACCTCTAACATACATAAAGAACTCAAGAAACTAGAGCCCAAAACCTTGAAGTATCCAATCAAAATGGGGTTCAGAACTAAAAAGGGAATTCTCAGCAGAAGAATTAAAAATGGCTGAAAGGCACTTGAAAAAGTGCTCAACTTCCTTAGCCATCAGAGGAATGCAAATTAAAACAACTGTCAGATACCACCTGACACCTGTCAGATTGGCTAAGATAAAAGACACAGATAACAGCCTATGTTGGAGAAGTTGCAGAGCAAGGCGAACACTCCTCCATTGTTGGTGGTAATGTAAGCTTGTTCAGCCACTGTGAAATGCAGTATGGCAGTTTCTCAGAAAACTGGGAATCAATCTCCCCAAGGATCCAACAATACCACTTCTGAGTGTATACCCTAAAGATGTATAGTCACACTCCAAAGGCATTAGCTCAACTATGTTCATAACAGCATTATTCATAATAGCAAGAACCTGGAAACAACCTAGATGCCCCTCAACTGAAGAATGGATTAACAAACTGTGGTACATCTACACAATGGAGTACTACTCAGCAGTAAGAAAAAATGATATCCTAAAATTTGCAGGCAAATGGATTGATTTGGAGAATATCCTCCTGAGCAAGTTATCTCAAACCCAGAAAGATAAGCAGGGGATGTACTCACTCATTAATGAACTCTAAACAAAAAAAAAAGCAAAACACAAAGTATGTCCCCAAACTGCAAACCACAACCACTGAACAGCTTGGGATCTGAAACACCTTGGACTGACACCTTGGATCCCACTCCTCCTAGAGTAACACCTGACATAGTCTTGATGTTGGGGGGAGAAAACTGGATTTGCCAGGAGTGGAGGCTGAACTGAGCAATTTTGGGACATTGGTATATGAGACCTTGGGACCTCCTGTCCATGCTGGGGAGATGTGGAGAAGAGAGAGTGACCTGAGAGTGTGGGAGGAGGAAGGGACCTTGAATAAGGATATACACTGATACTAAATATAATTTTTTTTCATAATAAAAAAATAACGATATCTATTAGCTGTTTCCTTGAAAAGACAAAAAAGTTGATAGAAACTTGACAAATTAATTTTAAAAAGAAAGAGATAACCCAAATTATTAAGTTCATATAATTATAAAGTAAAAATTACAGCAGACACCAAAAAAATCCAGAACATTATAGGGGAATACTTTAAAAACCTATACTCTTTTAGACTACAAAAATCTAAATGAAATGGATGTTTCTAGGATCCTCAAAGCTAAACCAAGTAGAGATCAACATTTTAAACATACCCACAATAAATAAGAAAATTGAAAGTGTAATAAAAAAGCATTTTATCTAAAACAAAACAAACAGGCATAGATGGAATCTCAATTGAATTCTGCCAGCCTTTTAAAGAAAATCTACAACTAATACTTTATAAATATTAAAATATATAACAGGAGTACTTTTGAACTTCTTGTATAATGCAAGTATTACTTTATTATAAAACCAACTAAAGACACAACAACAGCAACTAAGAAAACTACATACTAATATTCTTAATGATCATAAATAAAGAAATCTTCAATAAAATGCTTGCAAGTCAAATATAGGCAGATATCAAAAAACTATCCAATAGAAACAATAGACTTTATTCTGGAGATAGAGAAATTGCTCAATACATCAATAAAAGTAATTAGGAAAGAACAAACTAATTTGTTGCCTGATGACAAAGTACCATCTCTAAAAACATACATATAAGTAATATTATGCATACTGAACAAGGTATACTTATAAATACATATATTATACTTATTAATATATATGGTGATATATTTTATATTTAATAAAATAAGCTTGGACTATCAGAAAACATAATCACCCATAGTAAATCCAGGAGGGTCAGAGAGTGGTAGCTAACACTTTTAATCATATCACTCAAAAGACAGTGATGTTTCTGTATTTTTGTGAGTTCAAGGCCTAACAACCAAACTGTAGTAGCTCACATCTTTAATCCTAACTCTAGAATCATGATGCAGAGTTGACCTGGAAGTGAAACAATTGGGTAGAGAAGATGTTTAAGGCAGGCATAGATAGACATTCATGCATTCTGTAGTAGCAACTAGCCAGGTGGAGGACTCTTGAAGATAGCGTTTACTCTGTGAGAATTGACTGTGGTCTGTTTCCTCTCTCTGATAGTCCAGTTTTTCTCCAATATCTGGCTTTGAATTTGCATTAAATACCAACCAGAATTTGTGATATATATGTAAAATATATATAATTTATACTTATATATAAATTAGTAAAATGAGAGGTCATGATTGTGAAAGAAAGAAAGAAATTGAATAGTGGTATACTGGAGAGTTTAGAGTGACAAAAGGGTAGAAAGAAATGTTATGATTATATCATAATCTCAAAAATGTTTTAAAATGAATTTAAGAATGTATTTGCATGATCATCTTAATAGATGTAGAAAAGAACTTTGACAATGGAAAAAAAAGTGACTGGAAAGATTCCTGTTACTACTTCAGTGCTGATCCCCAAAGGGGCTATGCTGAGAGTTCTTAACTCTTCTGGAAATGCTTACATCATAGTGGCTACCTGTGACTGTCAGAACACCCTGCACTGAAGCCCTGTTAGCAGAACTGCTTCCATTCAGTTCTATGAAACAGACAGGCTCAGGCTCCCATCCTTTGACATGTAAACGTGGGCCAGCAGATATGTCCCTAAATCTGGAGATATCCCTTCGGTCCAAATCTAAAGAGAATTCTATCTGTAGTACTACTCCCAAGAAAATTGTGCCTATATACAGCACACAGCCGGGAAGCAAAGACTCCAGCAGACAAGGCAGGCCGATTTCTAGAAACCAAACCACAAGCAAGGTTAAAGCCAAGCAAGTGAGCTCAGCCAAGAAGAAAAACAAGATACGGGCTGATCCCAGCCGCTGTGTCAAAGACCCTTTCTTTTTTGAAGTCCCAAGGCAGCTGCAACTAAAAGCTGCCAAACCAAATCAGTTGATTAAATGTCCTCGTGAGAACCAGCCGGTAATTGTGTTAAACCATCCTGATGTGGAATCCCCCGAAGTGTACAACATAATGAAGGCAATCAGAAAATACCAAGGCAGCGTCCTCAAGGTTATCCTGTCTGAGAGTACTAGATGTCAGCTGAGTGCCCGGCGACACCGCATGCGACTGGTCTACCAGAATGAGGAAAGAGTAAACCACATGAAGAGGCAGTCGATGTTGAAAATAAAACTGAAAAGGGTTCATAAGAACATCTACCAGGTGGTGGACTCCTAGCCGGAGGACCCTGCCCAGTGAATATTTAAGTGCTGGTGTGTGGACGGCTCTATGAAGACCAGAAAGACTGAATGAGTCATGGGCAGTGGCATTTTATTAGAGACTAGGATGTCCTTTATTGAAAGGGCAAATGAATAAAAATTGGTTTTTGAAGCAAACCAGCTTTCTTCTAGTTTTCTTGCCTTAGGGTTGCACCCTAGACCCTCGATGCACTAGAAGGGGTTACTTAGTCTCCAGTCTCACCAGAAGGTTGAAAGCCCTTATCCTGAGCACTGTGGCTGAACCAGTAGAGGTGGGAGGCCCATGAAATTCTACTGTTTTTTCTTGAGAGGATATAATGCTTTTCACAGGTTTTCAATGGGATGAGTCCTTTCTTAGTGTTTCTTTTTCTGAGTAGACATATCTTTCATAATCCATTTAGAGGGGCAGGTTTATGATTGACAGGCTTCTCAGATACATGCCACTGAAGAGATAGGGTTAGCCTATCTTTTGGTGCACACATCCACTTTGATCTTTGATTTTGCTTTGACTTTTCCATTTGGTACATCATAACATTACATCTTCTACCTGATGGGTCATTGTAAATATCGTTACAAAATATGATTGACCCCTCCCACACCGAGGACAAGCAATGTTCTGCAGAGCCATTAGTTCTGGTTGTGGATCAGCAACAAGTGTTAGGAGAAAAGAAAAGATTTTAGTTTTTGCTTGCTTATTGGTAATAGTTGGATAGGGAATATGTAATTGTGTTTTTCTGTTGTTGTTTTGTTAGGTAAACAAACTCTGTTAGAACAACTCTGGAATTTGGCCCAGTCACAGGCCACTCCTCTTGAGAATGTACATTCTTAGGGGTTTAGTATTGCAGTGAGGGGAACTGGTGAAAATGGTAGAGTGACTTGTACCCTACTAGGAAATTAATCTTCTTCACATCCCCTTTTCACAGGGCTAGTTTATCCTCTCACAGTTCGGGTTGAACACCTCCTAAGTTTGTTTTAATTATAAACACTTGGTTTTTCTTTTTTTTCTGATCAGCTCTCAAAATTTTATTCATAAGAGTTCAAATTGAATAAAATGCTTCTACATTCTACTTTTAGGTTTTCTATATTTTTTCTCATTTGAGAATCAAATCCACTTCCAAAAGTATTTCGTTCTTATCTGTGAATGAGAAAAGACAGTCCTTTAGCAAGAGCTCCATTTAGTTATTTTAAATCATTCATGTCATATTCATCATAATGGTCTAAGAGTTAGGAAATTTCAAATTAACTTGCTAATCTGCAAAGTTCATTTTATCAAAACAAAACACCCCTGTCAAAATTTTAAAGATGCAACTTAATAGTGTGAATTTTTAATTTTTTTCATTTTTTTTATTTTATTGTTTCTTGAAAATCAATATCAAACTTGATATAAAAAAGCAAACATTCAGAATACATAGAAAACCCACACAGTAATAAAACTTATCTTTTCTCTAAAAAGCATGAAACATAAAAAGTAAAATCTAAAGCTTCTCAAGCCAGGTTAGGCTCAGTTACAGATGAAGAAAGCACAGTAGGTCACATATAATGCCCATGGATACACTATGGCCACCACAAATTTCTGCTAAGCAACCCTTCTACAGTCAAGCTAGAAGTTTTGTTTTTTTTTTGTGTGTGTGTGTGTGTGTGTGTGTGTTTTAAATCCTTTTATTCAACCATCAACTTTCTTTTTTTTTTTTAAATAGCAACATGAGTTTATTTTTTGGGGGGTGGTTATTCTAATCATAGCATTCTATATGTCTTCTTTTCTAATTAGATGATAAGAAAGTTGATGCTTTATCTATTATCCTCCAGAAGTCTAAAGCAGTGTCATAGATCTTGTCACTATTCAAAAATATCTTTATTTTGACTGATAAATTATTTTTTATATTTTCTATTTTTTATTATGAATAAAGTAACATTTTCTATCCATGTATATCCTTATTCAAGGTATCTTCCCCCTCTCACACCCTCAGGTCTTTCTCTCCTCCACAGATCCCCAATATTCCCCAGCATGGGCAGGAGGTCCCAAGGTCTCAATATTGCTCATTTCAGCCTCCACTACTGGCAGATCCAGTTTCCTTCCCCCAATATTGAGACAGAGTCAGGTGTTTCTCTACTGGAGTAGGATCCAAGGTGTCAGTCCCAGGTATATCAGATCCCAAGCCATTGAGTGATTGTGGTTTGTAGCTTGGACATGCTTTGATTTTTGCTTATTTTTGTTTAGAGTCCACTAATGAGTGAGTACATCCCCTGCTTATCTTTCTGGGTTTGAGATATCTCACTCAGGAGGATGTTCTCAAAATCCATCAATTTTAGGATATGATTTTTTTTCTTACTGCTGAGTAGTACTCCATTTTGTAGATGTGCTACAGTTTGTTAACACATTCTTAAGTGTAGGGGCATCTGGGTTGTTTCCAGGTTCTTGTTATTACGAATAATGCTGATATGAATATAGTTCAGCTAATGCCTTTGGAGTGAGAATGTGCATCTTTGGTATACACCCAGAAGTTTTATTGCTGGATCCTTGGGGAGATTGATTCCCAGTTTTCTGAGAAACCTCCATACTTCATTCCAGAGTGGCTGAACAAGCTTACACTCCCAACAAAAATGCAGGAGTGTTCTCCTTGCTCTGCAACCTCTCCAGCATAGGCTGTCATCTGTGTCTTTTAACTTAGCAAATCTGACAGGTGTAAGGTGGTATCTCAAAGTTGTTTTAATTTGCATTCCTCTGATGGCTAAAGAAGTTGAGCATTTTTTCAAGTGCCTTTCGGCCATTTTTAATTCTTCTGCTGAAAATTCCCTTTTTAGTTCTGAACCCCATTTTGATTGGGTAATTCAAGTTTTGGGCTCTAGTTTCTTGAGTTCTTTATATATTTTAGAGATCAATCCTCTATCACTTGTAAGGTTGGTGAAAATCTTTTCCCATTCTGTAGGCTGTCGTTTAGTCCTATTGACAGTTTCCTTGGCTTTACAGAAGTTTGTCAGTTTCAGGAGATTCCACTTATTGATTGTTGTTCTTAATATCTGTGCCACTGGTGTTACATTTAGGAAGTAGTCGCCTGTGCCAGTTCGTAGAAGGATATTTTCCACTTTCTTTTCTATCAAGTTCTGAATGACTGGGTTTATGTTGAGGTCTTTGATCCACTTAGATTTGAGTTTTGTGCAGGATGACAGGCTTGGGTCTATTTGCATTTTTCTACACTACCATCCAGCAATACCAACACCATTTGTTAAAGATACTATCTTTTTTCCATTGAATATTTTGGGCCTCTTTGTCAAAGATCAGGTATTCATAGGTTTTTGGGTTAATGTCTGGATCCTCCATTCAATTCCATTGTTCCACAAGTCTGTTTTGATGCCAGTACCAGGCTGTTTTTATTACTGTAGCTCTATAGTATAACTTGATGTCAGAGATGGTGATGCCTCCCGAGGTTCTTTTGTTGAACAAAATTGTTTTGGCAATCCTGGCTTTCCTCTTATTCCAAATGAAATTGAGTATTGTTCTTTCAAGGTCCATAAAATATTGTATTGGGATTTCCTGGGCAATGCATTGAATCTGTAGATTGCTTTTGGTAGAATTGTCATTTTTATTATGCTGATCCTACCTATCCAGGAACATGGGAGATCTTTCCATTTTGTGATAACCCCTTCCATTTCTTTCTTCAGTGATTTAAAATTTCTGTCCAATAGATCTGTTACTTCTTTGGTTATAGTTACCCCAAGGTATTTAATGCTTTTTACAGTTATTATAAAGAATAATGTTTCCCTTATTTCCTTTTCAGCACTATTCTCCTTAGTGTATAGAAGGTCTACTTATTTCTTTGAGTTAATCTTGTATCCCACTACATTGCTGAAGGCGTTTATCAGCTGTAGAAGTTCCCTTGTAGAATTTTGTGGGACACTTATGTATACAATCATGTCATCTGCAAATAGAGATAGTTTAACTTCTTCTTTTTCAATTTGTATCAACTTAATCTTTTTTCTTCTCTTCTTTCTGTAGCAATAAGACAAGAAACTTGGAGAACTATATTGAATAGATAGGGGAGAAAGGACAACCTTGTCTAGCTCCTGATTTTAGTGGGATTCCTTTGAGTTTTTCTCCATTAAGTTTGATGTTGGCTGTCAGATCCTTGTAAATCACATTTATTATACTGTGATATTTTCCCTGTATTCCAGATCCCTCCAGAGCTTTTATTATAAAGCACTGTTTGATTTTGTCAAAGGCTTTTTGAAAATCTAAGGATATGATCATTTGGTTTTTTTCCTTTAGTTTGTTTATATGATGGATGACATTTCCTTTTATTTGTATATTAAACCATCCCTGCATTTCTGGGATGAAGCCTACTTGGTTGTGGTGATGATATTTTTTTACATATTGTATACGGTTTGCCAAATTTTTGTTGAGAAGTTTAGCATCAATATTCTTGAGGGAAATTGGTCTGTAATTCTTCTTTGTTTCATCTTTGTGAAGCTTGGGTATTAGGGTAATTGTGGCCTCATAAAAGAAATTTGACAATATTCCTTCAGTTTCTACTGTGTGAAATAGTTTGAGGAGTAATGGTAGTATTTCTTCTTTTAATGTCTGCTAGAATTATGCACTGAAACCATCTGGACCTGGGCTTTTTTTTACTTGGGAGGCTTTTAATGACAGCTTCAATTTCCTTGGTTATAAGTCTACTTAGGTAAATTTATGTGTTCTTCATTTAATTTTGGTAAATGGTACCTTTTGAAAAAGCTGTCCATTTCTTCTACATTTTCCATTTTTGTGGAATATAGATTTTCAAATATTATCTGATAATTCTCTGGACTTCCTGGGGGTCCTTGTTATGTCCCCCTTTTCATTTCTGATTTTGTTGATTTGAATACTCTCTCTCTGCTTTTTGATTACTTTGGATAAGGGCTTGTCTATCTTGTTCACTTTCTCAAAGAACCAAATCTTTGATTCACTGATTCCTTGTTTTGTTGTTTTTGTTTCAATTGTATTGAATTCAGCTCTAAGTTTGATTATTTCTTGCCATCTACTTCTTCTAGGAGAGTTTGCTTCTAATTGTTCTATGACTTTCAGCTGTGCTGTTAGTTCTCTAGTGTGGGATTTCAGTAGGATTTTCATATAGGCATCTAGTGCTATAAATATTCCTCTTAAGACTGCATTCATTGTAACCCACAAGTTTTGTATGTTGTAGATTCATTTTCTTTAAATTCTGGAAAGACTTTGATTTCTTAATTTTTTTTCTTGACCCAGAGGTTATTCAACTGAGTAATGTTTAGTTTCAATGATTTGGTAGGCTTCCTGTGATTTTTGATGTTGTTAAACTCTAATTTTAGGCCCAGGTGTTCCAATATGATACAAGGAATTATTTCCATTTTTTTTGTATCTGTTGATATTTGCTTTATGACCAATTATGTGGTCAATTTTAGAGAAAGTTCCATGAGGAGCTGACAAATATGTATATTGCTTTGCATTTGGGTGGAAGCTTTTGTAAATATCTATTAAATCCATTTGCATCATATCCTTTGTTAGACTTCTAACTTCTTGTTTGAGTCTTTGCCTGGTTGACCTATCTGGGGATTAAATTGGCCTACTGAAGTCTGCCATAATTAAGGTGTGAGAATTGATGTGGGATTTAGCTTTAGCAGTGTTTATTTTACATAGCTTGGTGCCCTAATATTACGGCCATAAATATTCAGGAATGAAATCTCCTCTTGATCAATTTTTTTCTGTGATATTTAAGTAATGACCAACTTGGTCCCTTTTAATTGCTTTTAGCATAAAGTCTACTTTATTAGATATTTGGATGGCAACCCCAGCTTGTTTCTAGGTCCATTTGATAGGAAAATCTTTTCCCAACCCCTCACTCTGAGCCTGTGTCTGTCTTTGTGGTTGAGGTGTGTTTCTTGTATGTAGCAGAAAGATGGCTTCTGTTTTTGTATCCATCTTGTGAGTGTGTATCTTTTTATAAGTGAGTTGAGTCCATTGATATTAAGGGATATTAGTGAGCACTGATTGATATTTCATGGTTTTTTGGTGGTAGCTTGGATGTATTTCCTTTCCCGGGGCTATTCTGTGGGATTATTGGTTGTGGTTTCATGGGTTTATCTGGGATCCTTAGGTTGGAGTTTCCCCTCTAATTCTTTCTGGAGGGCCAGATTGATCGATAGGTTTTGTTTCAGTCTGACTTTCTCATGAAATATCTTGTTTGCTCCATCTACGGTGATTGATAATTTTGCTATGTATAGTATTCTATATCGTCAGCCATGCTCTTTTAGTGACTGTATAACTTCTGACCAATCACTTCTAGGTTTCATCATTTCCATTGAATAATCATGTGTTATTCTGATGGGTCTGCCTTTATGTTTGCCCTTTTCTTTTGTAGTTCTTAAAATTTTTTCTTTGTTCTGTATGTTTTGTGGCTTGATTATTATGTGGCATGCTGACTTTTTGGGAGGTCATATCTATTTGTTGTTCTGTAAGCTTCTTTTATCTTTTTAGGCATTTCCTTCTTCAAGTTAGGAAAGTTTTCTTCTATGATTTTATTGAATACATCATCTGTGCCTTTAAGCTGGTCTTCTTCTTCTTCTGCTTCTTCTTCTTCTTCTTCTTCTTCTTCTTCTTCTTCTTCTTCTTCTTCTTCTTCTTTTCTTCTTCTTCTTCTTTCCTATTGTTCTCAGGTTAGGTCTTTTTATGGAGTCTCAGATTTATTGAACATTTTGTGTTATGGCTTTTTTTGTTTTAGTATTTTCTTTGATATATCTATTTCAGCTACTAAGTCTTCCACTCCAGAGATTATCTCTCATCTCTTGTATCCTATTGGTTATGCTTGCATTTGTAGTTGTAGCTCCATTCTTCAGGTTTCCATTTCTACCTTGCCTCCTTTTGTGCCTTCTTTATTGCTTCTATTTCAGTTTTTAGTTTTTGGAATGCTTCTATCATTTTTTTGGTTTACCTTTTCTTGGTTTTCTTTCCAGGTTTTGTTTATCTCTTCCAATTTTTTGTTTGTATTTTCTTCTATTTCTTTAAGGGAATTTTTAATATTTTCTTTGAAGGCTTCAATGATCTTCATAAAGGTGTTTTTGCTATTGTTTCCTTCTATTTCCTCTTCATTGCTCTGGTCAGTTCTAGTAGTTGTAGAACCACCAGTTTCTTCTGGTGTTATCTTGTTGTTCTTTATATTGTTATATATATTTTCTTTATATTGTTATATATATTTTTTTCCTTGGTGTCTGCCCATGGCTTCAGTGGTACACAACTAGTCAGCTCCTAGTCAGTTGTGGAAAGAGGGCTTATGTGTCTTCTGTCTCCTCTGAGCAAGGGTTCTACTAGATCTCTGACTCTGCTCTGGGCATGTGTCCGGATTCAAGGCCTCAGTTCTTCTCTTATGATACAGTTTGCACTGGAGGTGGGGCCAGCCATGCAATGTCCCCTCTTTTAGGTGTGGCTGGAGGAGCCCCTCATAGCCACCCCTAGTCCTGTCTGCTATGGAGAGTCTGGGGTCAAGCAACTACCCATCATCTTTCAAAGAAAAAACAAAGTTTTTGCTCAAAGTTCACTAATAAGTCAGTATATCCCCTGTTTATTCATCTGGGTTTATGAGACTCTACTCAGTAGGGTAGTCTCCAAATCCATCCATTTGCATGCAAATTTTTGGATATCATTTTTTCTTACTGCTGAGTAGTACTCCATTGTGTAGATGTACTACAGATTGTTAATCCATTCTTCAGTTGATGGGTATCTAGGTTGTTTTCAGGTTCTTGATATTATGAATAATGCTGCTATGAACATAGTTGAGCTAATGCCTTTAGAGTGCAAATGTGCATCTTCAGGGTATATGCCCTGGAGTGGTATTGCTGGATCCTTGGGGAGATTGATTCCCAGTTTTCAGAAAAACTGCCATATTGCATTCCAGAGTGCCTGAACAAGTTTACACTCCAACCAACAATAGAGGAGTGTTCCCCTTGCTCCACATCCTCTCTAGCATAGGCTGTCATTTGTGTTTTTGATCTTAGTCATTCTAACAGATGTAAGGTGGTATCTCTCTCAAAGTTCTTTTTATTTACATTTCTCTGATGGTTAAAGATGATGAGCAGTTTTTCAAGTTTCTTTCAGCTATTTATAATTCTTCTGTTGAGAATTTCCTTTTTATTTCTGAGCCCCATTTTTTAATTGGGTTATTCAGGGTTTGGAGTTCTAGTTTTTTGAGTTCTCTATATATCTTTTTCCATTCTGTAGGCTATCGTTTTGTCTTATTGACTGTCTCCTTAGCCTTCAGAAACTTCTCAGTTTCAGGAGATCCCATTTATTGATGTTCTTAGTGTCTGTGATACTAGTGTTATATTTAGGAAGTGGCTACCTGTGCTAATACATTGGAGGGTATTTCCCACTTTCTTTTCTATTAAGTTCAACATAGATGGTCTTATGTAGAGGTTTTTGATCCACTTTGATTGGAGTTTTGTGCAGGCTGATAGGCTTGGATCTATTTGCATTTTTCTACATACTGCCATCCAGGTATTTCTACACAATTTTTGAAGATACTATCTGTTTTCAATTGAATATTTTTTACCACTTTGTCAAAAATCAGGTGTTCATGTGTGTTTGTGTGAATGTTAGGGTCTGTATTTTGATTACATTGATCTATGAGTCTGTTTTTATGCCCGTACCAGGCTTTTTTACTACTGTGGCTCTATAGTGTAATTTGAAGTCAGGGATGGTGATATTTCCTGAGGTTCTTTTGCACAGTAAAATTGTTTTGACAATTCTGGCTTTCCTGTTATAGCAAATGAATTTGGATATTATTCTTTAAAGGTCTATAGAAAATTGTGTTAGGATTTTGATGGTAATTGCAAGGAATCTGTAGATTGCTTTTGGTAATATTGCCATTTTTACTATGTTGATCCTTCCTATCCAGGAGCCTGGGAGATCTTTCCATTTTTTGGTATCCTCTTTAATCTCTATCTTCAGTGATTTAAAGTTTTTATTAAACAGATCTGTTACTTCTTTTGTTATAGTTACACCAACATATTTAATGCTATTTGCAGCTATTATAAAGGGTGATGTTTCCCTTATTTCTTTTTCACACTGTTTGTCTTTAGTGTATATGACAGCTACATATTTCTTTGAGTTAAGCTTGTATCCTGCTACATTGCTGAATGTGTTTATCAGCTGTAGAAGTTCCTTGGCAGAATTTTTGGGTCACTTATGTATGCAATTGTATCATCTGCAAATAGAGATAGATTCATTTCTTCTTTTCCAATTTCTTTCACCATAGTCCCCTTTGGTTCTCATGTTGCTTTGGCTACAACTTCAAAAATTATGTTTAACAGATATGGCGAGAGGGGACATCCTTGTCTAGTTCCTGTTTTTAGTGGCATATCTTTGAATTTCTCTGCATTTAGTTTAATGCTGGCCATTGACTTCTTGTAAGTCACCTTTATTATGCTTAGGAATTTTCACTCTATTCCTGATCTTTTCAGGACTTTTATCATAAAGGAGTGTTGGACTTTTTGAAAGGCTTTTTCAGCATCTAGGGAGATGATCATGTGGGGTTTTTTTTCCTTCAATTTGTTTATATGATGGGTTACATTTATAGTTTCTCATATGTTGTACTATCCCTGCTTTTCTGTGAGGAAACTTACTTGATTGTGGTGGATGACATTTTTTATATGTTGTTGTAATCAGTTTTCCAGAATTTTGTTGAATATTTTTGCATCAGTGTTCATGAGAGAGATTGGTCTGTAATTCTCTTTTTTTGTTGCATCTTTGAGTGGCTTGGTTATGGGTGATTGTGGCCTCACAAAAAGAGTTTGACAGTGTTCCTGAGTTTCCAATGTATGGAACAGTTTGTTGAGTATTGGTATTAGTTCTTCTTTAAATGTCAGGTAGAATTCTGCAGTACAACCATCTGGACCTGGGCTTCTTTTATTTGAGAGATTTTTAATAACAGCGTCAGTTTCCCTTGATGTTAAAGGTCTGTTTAGATCTTTAATCTGTTCTTGTTTTAAATTCGGTAATTGGTACTTGTCTAGAAGCTGTCCATTTCTTTTAGGCTTTCCATTTTAGTAGAATATAGATTTTCAATGTATAACCTGATAATTCTCTGGATTTCCTGGGTGTCTGTTGTTATGTCTCCCTATCATTTCTGATTCTGTTAATTTGAATAGTCTCTCTCTGTCTTTTGGTTAGTTTGGATAGGGTTTGTGTATCTTTTTGACTTTCTCAAAGAACCAACTTTTTAATTCATTGATTTTTTTTTGTATTGTTCTCTTTGTTTCCATTGTAATGATTTCAGCCCTAAGCTTGATTATTTCTTGTCGTCTACTCCTTCCAGGTGAGTTTCCTTCTTATTGTTCTAAAGCCTTCACCTGAATTGTTAGTTCTCTAGTGTGGGAGTTCTCTATGTTTTTTTATATAGGCAACAAGTGCGATGAGTTTTCCTCTTAACACTGCTTTCATTGTGTCTCATAAATTTGGATATGTTGTGGATTCATTTTCACTAAATTCAAGAAAACCTTTGAATTCTTTCTTAGCTTCTTCCCTGACCCAGAGATGGTTCATGTAGAGAATTTCATTCAATTTCCATGAGTGTGTAGGTTTTCTGTGATATTTGATGATGTTGAACTCTAACTTTAGGCCATGGTGTCTGATATAATTACAAGGGTATATTCCCATTTTTTTGTATCTATTGATATTTGCCTTATGACCAATTATGTGGTCAATTTTAGAGAAAGTTACATGGGGTGCTGAGAAATATGTATATTCCTTAGTGTTCAGATGAAGGCTTCTGTAACTATCTATTAAGTCCATTTGCATCATAACATCTGTTAGACCCCTTATTTCTTTGTTGATTCTATGTCTGGTTGACCTATTCAAGGATGAAAGTGGGATATTTAGGTCTCCCACTATTAGAGTGTGATATATGTAGTGGGATTTGAGCTTTAGTAGTGTTTCTTTTTACATATGAAGGTGCCTTAGTATTAGGGGCATGAATATTTAGGATGTAGATCTCTTCTTTATAGATTTTTTCCTGATATGAATAAATAATATCTGCCCTGGTCTTTTTACATTGGTTTTAGTTTGAAGTCTACTTTGTTGAATATTAATATAGTAACACCAGCTTGTTACTTGGGGTGATTTGATTGAAAATTCTTTTCCCAACCCTTTATTCTGAGGCCATGTTTGTCTTTGGAGTTGAGGTGTGTTTCTTGTATACAGCAGATGGTTGGCTTCTGTTTTACTATCCATCTTGTTAGGGTGTATCTTTTTATAGGTGAATTAAGTCCATTGATATTAAGGGATATTAATGACCACTGATTGTTACTTCCTGTTATTTTTGGTGATAATTTGTGTATATTTCTTTTCTTAAGGTATTTTATTTGTGGGATTATTGACTGTTTTTGGTTTCATGGGTTTATCTGGGTCCTTACATTGGAATTTTCTCTCAAGTGCTTTCTGTACTGCTGAATTTGGGGATAGGTATTGTTTCAACCTGTCTTTGTTGCAAAATATCTTGCTTCCTCCACCTATGGTGATTAACAATTTTGCTAGATATAGTAATCTGAGTTAGCAGCCACGCTCTATTAGTGTCTGTTTAACTTCTGAACAAGCTGTTCTTGCTTTCATCGTTTCCATTGAATAGTCAGGTGTTATTCTGATGGGTCTGTCTTTATAGGTAAGTTGGAACTTTTTCTTTGCAATTCTTAATATTTTTCTTTGTTCTATATGTTTTGTCCTTAATTATTACATGGCAAGCAGACATTTTTGTGGGGTCTGTTCTATTTCTTGTTATATAAGTTTCTTATATCTTTATAGGCATTTCCTTCTATAAGTTAGGAAAGTTTTCTTCTATGATTTTATTGAATATATTATCTGTGTCTTTGAGCTAGTATTATTCTCATTCCTCTAATCCTATTATTATCAGGTTTGGTCTTGTCGTGGTGTACCAAATTTCTTGAATTTTTTTTGTCATGACTTTTTTGGATTTGATATCTTCTTTGAATGATTTATCTATTTCCACTATTGAATCTTCCACTCCAGAGATTCACTCTTCCATTTTTTGAATTCTGTTGCTTATGCTTGTATCTATAGTTCAAAATTGTTTCTTCAAATTCTGTTTTATCCTTTGCTTTGTTTTGTGCCTTCTTCCTTGTTTCTATTTCAATTTTTAGTTCCTGAAATGATTCTTGCATTTGTTGGAGTTCTCATTCTTGGTTTTATTTTAAGGTGTTCTTCTCTTCCAATTTTTATTTGTTTTTTTTTTCTATTTTTAAGGGGCTATTTCATATTCTCTTTTAAGGCTTCTATACTCTTCATAAAAGTGTTTATATTGTTGTTTCCTTCTATTTTCTCTTCTTTGCTCTGTTAAGGTCTTGGTATTGTAGAGATATCAACTTCTTCTGGTGAAGCCTTGTTGTTCTTTTTATTGTCATATGTATTCTTGCACTGACATCTGCCCATTGCTTCCTTGGTTCACTCTAGTCAGGACTTAGTGGAATCTTAGTCCATTGTGGCTACAGGGATTATGTGTCTCCTGTCTACTCTGGACACGGAGTCTGCACAAACAACTTCTTAATCTGGTCAGGCCATGAGACCCACACTATCTGAAGCTACCTGACTCCCACTCTGCCTCGAACACCAAGGGGTCACACTCCCACACTGCCTTGGACCTGTAATCCTTGCTGTCTGAAGCTGCCTGACTTCTACTTCATCTCCAACACCACAGGGTCATGCTGTTCAGACATCTGTCCCTCTGTGATGATGTAGCCTGCCTCAATACTTAGCTTTTCATAGGTATATTTCAATACCTCATCATTTGTTTCAGATAATTTTTATTTTAAATTTGCATTTTTATATATATGTTGAGGAACTTGAAGGGATCCTGGAAGTACAAAGCATGGGAAAGATGAGAGACTAAATTTCCAACAACATAGAAATTGTTTATTGTATAGGTAAGTGTGTGGAATGACCCTTTTTCTAAATGATTGGAGGGAGAAGGACATAAATGTGGTGCTTATATAGTCTTACCTTGACTTTGAAGGATCTTTAGTTACTACATTTTGTTGATAATACTTATAAAGTTACTTTAAGTTTATTTTTTGAGCTAGTTTCCCTTTTTCTAAGAGACCAAAAATGAAAGAATCTTCTTATATTTATGATATAGACACATAGAATAAAAATTAAGCCTCTGACTCTTTTTTTATAGGATGTTCATTACTGTTATGATTTTTATTGTTTTATTCTTAGAACCTTCAATGTTACTAGAATTCCTAGTTTCTGACAAACATTTGGTCAAGACAAATTGGTAAAAGAAATTCCCATTTGCTTCTTAGATTAACATTTCTTCCAAGACGGTCTGCCCCTAGTTCAACATGAGGATTTAGGGACAGCATCTCCTAGAGCACAATGTCAGCCAGGGTTGGCTCAAATGGGACTACAGGAATGATCGAGGAGTGGGTCAGCAAAGAGGAGGCCTCATCAGGTAGCTTAGCTTCAATATTCCAAATTGTAGGGATATTCCTCCATGTTCATTGTTTCAGGCAGCTGGCAGGCCCTCCAGTTTCTGTTGAAGCCGAGGATGGTGGCCATCTCCTGGTCACTCAACTGGAAGTCAAAGACCTGAAAGTTCTCATATATGCGTGCTGGTGTCACAGACTTGGGGATGACAGCCACATTCCTCTGGATGTGGGAGCGAATCAGAACCTGGGCTGAGGTTTTCTTGTGCTTTTCAGCAATCTCTTTAATCTTGGGATCCTCTGGCTTGGCCCAAGGCCTATCTGGGGAGCCCAGGGGGCTGTAGGCTGTGATGTTGATGTCCTTGGAGTGACAGTACTGGATCAGTTTCTCCTGGGTGAGGTAAGGATGACACTCAACCTTGTTGGTCACTGGCTTATGTTTCAGTCCAGGCTTGTTTAGGATCCTTTCAATCTGCAAATGGTTGAAGTTGGAGACACCCAAGGCTTTCTCCAGCCCCTGGTCCACCAGTTCCTCCATGCCCTGCCAGGCATCCAAGAACGTTACTTTACTGGTGAGGACATTGCCTTGATCATCTTTGGGGAATAACTCCTTTCCAGGCTGAAGTCCCTGTGGTCAGTGAATAAGATACAGGTCCAGATAGTCCAGCTTCAGATCCGTGAGAGTCTTCTGAAAGGATTCCTTCAGCAGTTGTCTTTCAAAGCATGTAGACCACAACTTGCTGACAATGAAAAGATCCTCCTGCTTCATAGCCTTCTCCTGGATCTTCTCTTGGATGGCCTCTCCTATTTCATGCTCATTCTGATAGGTATAGGCGCAGTCAAAGTGGCGATATCCAGCATCAATGGCGGCCTTCACAGCTTCCTTGACCTTGCCTGGGGGAGACTTCCAGGTGCCCAGGCCCACGATGGGCATTTTGGCTTTGGTACTGAGCTCCATGAAGGTGAACACGGTTGCTGCCAAAAACTTCCAGAGAGAGAGGATGTCTGCGTGCCAAGCCTCTGACTCTTAAGTGTCCTCTTAATAGATTATATTTTATTCAAAATTTTTTATCTCCAGCCAAAAACATTTTGTGAGTCTTTATAATGGGCCACAAACTGCTTAACTAACTAATCATCATGTTATTGACCCTGCAAAGTTCCATGCCCCCTTTTTATTTAGAATTTACATAAACCACCCTGGAAGATGAAAGTGAAGTGCTGTTCAGACTTCAGAATTACTTGTGAAACTGTAAATGTCTTTATGAGCAGAAAAACAACTTTTTTTCACATGTCAAACAGCAGCTTGTGTGTCTGCTGCTGTGGTTCTAAAACATGTTTGTATATAGATAGAAATGTTGGCATCAATTTTGTTTAAATAAAGCAACATTTAAGATTAAAAGAAGAGAAAAATTTAGAGATTGATGTGCTGGCACATGCCTTCAACCTCAACATTCCAGAGGCAGAGGCTGGCAGATCTCTGAGTTAGAGGCCAACCTGGTGTGCAAAGAAGTCCAGAAACATCAAAGCTTAGGTAGTGAAGGAAACAAAACAGAAAGCTGGTGAAAATTTAGTCATTTCAGCTCCATCAAGCAGCAGATCTTGGCAGCTTTGGCCACATGGTTCTGGCTTTAGAGTCAAGGACAGAAGAAAGGAGTTATGGAACATTTCTTTATGACCAAGGAAAGCCACTGAAGACAGACGTGTGTCAGGGGTGGCCACGAAGGGAGGCCTATAGCCGACATTGAATGAAGCTATGGAGGTAAATCTTGGATTTCTTTGGAGACCCCAATGTGTTTGAGATGCCAGAGATATGGGATACCTGCTGAAGAGATCTGCTAACAGGGAATAGAACCAATTGATAAGAAAGAAGTGTGTTGCAATCAACAAAGCAAGTTGAAAGGAGTTGGAGATCTGAAGAGTGTTTTGATATCAAACATGGAGATGTAGAGTTTAGAGTTTGTTTAGCTTGGTTTCAGTCTTGCATTGGTCCAGTATTTTTCACTATGCTCCCTTTCTTCCATTTTTAAAACAATAATGTATATCCTGTGTCATTGTACGTTGAAAGTATGTGATCTGATTTTAATTTTAATTTTGAAGTGGATTACAGTTAAAAGATTGCATGACTTTCAGAAGAGATTTTGAACTTTAACATTGTTGAGACTATAATAAACTGTGGGGACTTTTGAAGTTGGACAAAATGCATTTTGCGATATGATATTGATACAAACTTATAGGATCCAGGGAGTGAAATGTGGTAATCTGAATGGCCCCCATAAGCTTATAGAGAGTGGCAATAGTGGGAGGTGTGGTTTTGTTAGAGTAGGTATAGCCTTGTTGGAAAAAGTGTGTCACTGTAGAAGTGGGCTTTGAAGCCTCACATATGAACAAGCCACACCCAATGAGATGATATACCCCTTTCTATGAATCAAGCTGTTGTGCTCTTTGTTCTTTCTCCAGCACCATGTCAATCTACACTTCATCATGTAGCATCATGATGAAAATTAAATAAACTTCTTAAATATAAGCCATTCAATTAAATATTTTCCTTTATAATAGTTACGGTGGTCATGATGTCTCTTTGTGGCAATAGAAAATCATTCCACTTCTGTTTATAATGTTCCTCAAAAGAGTCATACACTAACAATAACCTTAGTATAAGACATGGTAAGCATCCCTTAAAAGTTGTTTATAAAGGGAATCCCTACAACAATATAGGTGAAACTCATTTAATGGTAAGACTCTATTGATGAAGACACCATATGCTTCAGATATGGGCTTGGGGGAATAGAGATGACACTGACCTTTGACATGTATATATTTTAAAATTTATTCGTTTTTACATGTACATGTTTTGTCTGCATATATGTTCCTGAGCACATGTGGTGTCAGGTGCTCACAGATCGGAGATGACATTAGATTTCTGAACCTGAAGTTACAGATTGTTATAAGCTGCCATGTGTTTGTTGGAAACTGAACTCAGGTACTTTTTTTTTTCAAGAGCAGCTAGAAATTTTAATCATCATACCAACTTTCCTCTTCCTATATAATGTTTTGAGCAAATCCATTCCAATTCTCTTCAGTTTCTACCTACCCCATAAAACTATTTGTAAGCCCCTAGAGCAATGAATGTTCAGGCCCCTTCCCCAAGAATCTCTAATTGCCAGTTTCCACCCATAGAATACTCTAACTGCCTTAACTGCATGATCCTGCCCCCATTTTAGATCCAGTGTAAAAAGAAAATCCAATCTCTGGACATGAAATCCGACCAATTTCTATCCTGGAAAGCTCAACCATGAAATGAAAAGTTCCATTTCCTTCTCAAGAAACTCTATATAAGCTCTGTATCCTTTTAAGGTTGGTGTGGTTTCTTTATCCAGGAGAAACAGCCACCCTTCTGGTTTTTTACTTCTAATAAGTCTCTTGTATGAGATTTGTTGTTTAATGTGACTCTGTGATATTCTTCAGCTTCCAGCTGCCAGAATACCTTTCCAGCTGAACTGCAATGCTTACACTATTCCAGATAGATTGGATCTATTCTTTTTTTTAAAGCACAATGACTCCACTTGTTGTTGCTTCTATGTGCATGGGTATAGAATCATGTACTAGAGTATGGGAAATATTACAGTAGATTCATCCTTGAATCAAATTCTGAGATTTTGGCTGGCTTGGTTTGCAGGTCTTGTTATGCAGTCACAGTCCCTGTGATTTTTCTATGTGTAACAGAAATGGCATGTGGTGGCACATGCATTTAATCCTGACACTTTGGAACAAGAAAGCAGATGGATCTCTATGAGTTAAAGTTCAGCCTGGTGAACATAGTTGACCCTGTCTCAGGAAAGAGAGAGAGAGAGAGAGAGAGAGAGAGAGAGAGAGAGAGAGAGAGAGAGAGAGAGAGAGACATAGACAGAGAGAGGAGGGAGGGAGACAGAGTAATAAATAAAATACAAATGAAAATTCAACTCTTGGTAATTAAAATGTGGAAAAAGTCAAAAGAAGATTATAATCCACTAAGATAAGAACTTAAACTGAAAATAATCAGGAAAATAAGTTTATCAATCCATTATAAATATCTTTTTAATTAATTTTTTATTGTGAATAAAGTCATATTTTTTATCTGTGTATATTCTTGTTCAAGCTCCCTTCCCAGTCCCACCCCTTCAAGTCACTCTCTTCTCCACATCTCTTTATTGTCTCCTTCCCAGAAAAGGGCAGGAGGTCCCAAGGTCCCATTATGACTTAGTTCAGCATCCACTCCTGGCAGATCCAGTTTTGTCACCTCAACATCAAGACTGGGTCAGGTGTTCCTCTGGGGGGAGTAGGAGCCAAGGTGCTGGATCAAGGTGTTTCACATCCCAAGCTGTTCAGTGTTTGTGGTTTGCAGCTTGGAAATGCTTTGCTTTTTGCTTTTTTGTTTAGAATCCAATAATGAGTAACTACATCCCCTGCTTATCCTTCTGAGTTTGTGATACCTCATTCAGGTTGATATCCTCCACATCTATCCATTTGCCTACAAATTTAAGGATATCATCTTTTCTTACTGTTGAGTAGTACTCCATTGTGTAGATGTATCACAGTTTGTTAATCCATTCTTCAGTTGAGGGGCATCTAGTATTTTTCCAGGTTCTTACTGGTACGAATAATGCTGCTATGAACATAGTTGAGCTAATGCCTTTGGAATGTGAATGTGCATCTTTAGGGTGTATGCCCAGAAATGGTATTGCTGGATCTTTGGGGAGATTGATTTCCAGTTTTCTGAGAAACTACCATACTGCATTCCAGACTGGCTGAACAAGCTTACACTCCTAACTAACAACGGAGGAGTGTTCCCCTTGCTCTGCAACCTCTCCAGCATAGGCTGTCATCTGTGTCTTTTATCTTAGCCAATCTGACAGGTCTAAGGTGCTATCTCAAAATTGTTTTGATTTTCATTTTTCTGATGGTTACAGATGTTGAGCACTTTTAAAGTGCCTTTCATCCATTCATAATTCTTCTGCTGAGAATTCCCTTTTTAGTACTGAACCCAATATTTTGAATGAGTTATTCAAGGTTTTGGGCTATAGTTTCTTGAGTTCTCTATCTATTTTAGAAATCATTCCTTTATCACTTAGAGGGTTGGTGAAAATCTTTTTCCATTCTGTAGGCTGTCATTTTCTCCTATTGACTGTGCCCTTGACCATACAGAATCTTCTCAGATTCAGGAGATCCCTCTTATTGATTGTTGTTCTTAGTGTCTCTGCCACTTGTGTTATATTTAGGAAGCAGTTACTTGTGCCACTTCTTTGGAGAGTATTTCCCACTTTCTTTTCTATCAAGTACAGTGTAGTTGGGTTTATGTTAAGGTCTTTAATCCACTTGGATTTGAGTTTTGTGCAGGGTGACAGGCTTGGATCTATTTGAATTTTTCTACACACTACCAACCAGCTCTGTCAACACTATTTGTTAAAGATACTACCTTTTTTCATTGAACACTTTCTGCCTCTTTGTCGAAGATCAGGTGTTCATGGGTTTGGGGGTTAATGCCTGGATCCTCAATTCGATTTCATTGATCCACAAGTCTGTTTTTATGCCAGTACCAGGCTGTTTTTATTACTGTAGCTCTATAGTGTAACTTGAAGTCGGGGATGGTGATGCCTCCTGAGGTTCTTTTGTTGAACAAAATTGTTTTAGCAATCCTGGCTTTCCTGTTATTCCAAATGCACTTGAGTATTGTTCTTTAAAGTTCCATAAAATATTGTGTTGGAATTTTGATGGGAAACACATTGAATCTGTAGATTGCTTTTAGTAGAATTGGCATTTTTACTATGTTGACCCTACCCATCCAGGAACATGGGAGTTCTTTCCATTTTCTGATATCCTCTTCAATTTCTTTCTTCAGTGATTTAAAATTTCTGTCCAATAGATCTGTTACTTCTTTGGTTATAGTTACTCCAAGGTATTTAAGCTATTTCCAGCTATCATAAAGGGTGATATTTCCTTTATTTCTTTTTCAGTCCTTTTATCTTTAGTGTATAGGAGGGCTACTCATTTCTTTGAGTTAATCCTGTATCCTGCTACCTTGCTGAAGGTGACTATCAGCTGTAGAAGTTCCCTGGTAGTGCTCACTTGTGTATACAAGCATATCATCTGCGAATAGAGATAGTTTTTCTTCTTTTCCAATTTGTATTCCTTTAAACTTTTTTTTCTCTTATTGCTTTACTAAAACTTCAAGAACTATATTGAATTGATAAGGGGAAAGAGGACATCCTTGTCTAGTTCCTGATTTTAGTGAGTTTGCTTTGTGTTTTTCTTTATTAATTTGATGTTGGCTGCCAGCTTCTTATAAGTTGACTTTATTATATTTATATATTTTCCCTGTATTCCTGATGTATCTGGGACTTTTATCATAAAAGAGTGTTGGATGTTGTCAAAGACATTTTCAGGATCTAAGGATATGATCATGTGGTTTTTTCCTGCAGTTTTTTTATATGATGGATGACATATACGTTTTTTCATATGTTGAGCCATTGCTGCATTTCTGGGATGAAGCCTACTTGATCATGGTGGATGATATTTTTTATATTGTTTTATATGGTTGACCAAAATTTTGTTGACAATTTTAGCATCAATATTCATGAAGGAAATTGATCTGTAATTCCCCTTCAATGTTGTGTCTTTAAGTGGCTTGGGTATTAGGGTAATTGTGGCCTCATAAAAAAAATTTGACAATATTCCCTCAGTTTCTACTGTGTGAAATAATTTGAAGAGTAATGGTAGTAATTCTTTTTTGAATGTCTGGTAGAACTCTGCACTGAAAACATTTGGACCTGGGCTTTTTTTTACTTTTGAGGCTCTGAAAGACAGTTTGAATTTCCTTTAGAATTATAGGTCTGTTTAGGTAATTAAACTGTTCTTCATTTAATTTTGGTAAATAGTACCTGTTCAAAAAGCTGTCTATTCCTTTTTTGTGGAATACACATTTTCAAACTATAGTCAGACAATTCTCTGGATTTCCTGGGGGGTCTGTTTGTTATATCCCCCTTCTCATTTCTGATTTTGTTGATTTGGATTCTCTCTCTTTGCTTTTTGGTTAGGTTGGATAAAGTTTTATCTATCTTGTTGACTTTCTCAAAGAACCAACTCATTGATTCATTGATTCTTTGTTTTGTTCTTTTTGTTTCAATTGTATTGATTTCAGATCTAAGTTTGATTATTTCTTGCCATCTGTTCCTTCTAGGTGAGTTTGCTTCTAATTGTTCTAAGGCTTTCAGCTGAGCTGTTAATTCTCTAATGTGGGATATCTCTAGGCTTTTCATATAGGCATGTAGTACGATGAATTTTCCTCTTAAGACTGCTTTCATTGTGTCCCACAAGTTTGGGTATGTTGTGGATTCATTTTCATTAAATCCTTGGAAAACTTTGATTTCTTTATTAACTTCTTCCTTGACACAGAGGTGAAGCAGTTGAGTGATGTTTAGTTTTCATGAGTTGGTACGCTTTCTTTGGATTTTGATGTTGTTGAACTCTAACATTAGGCCTTGGTGATCCGATATGGTACAAGAGATTATTTCCATTTTCTTTTGTATCTGTTGATATTTGCTTTATGACCAATTATATGGTCAATTTTAGAGAAAGTTCCATGAGGAGCTGCGAAATAGGTATATTCCTTTGCATTTACGTGAAAGCTTCTGTAGATATCTCTTAAATCCATTTGCAACATAACCTCTTTTAGACTCGTTATTTCTCTGTTGAGTCTCTGTCTACTTGACCTATCCAGGGTTGAAAGTGGTGTATTGAAGTCTCCCACTATTAGGGTGTAAAAATTGATGTATAGGATTTGAGCTTTAGAAGTGTTTCTTTTACATAGATAGGTGCCTTTATATTAGGGGCATAAATATTCTGGATTGAAATCTTCTCTTGACCAATTTTTCCTGTGATGAATAAGTAATATCCATTTTGATTCCTTTTAATTGATTTTAGTTAAAGTCTACTTTGTTAAATATTAGGATGGCAACCCCAGCTTGTTTCTTAGGGCCATTTGATTGGAAAATCTTTTCCCAACCCTTTACTCTGAGCCTGTGTCTGTCTTTGTGGTTGAGGTGTGTTTCTTGTATGCAGCAGAAGGATGGCTTCTTGTTTTTTTTTTATTTATCTTGTGAGTGTGTGTCTTTTTATAGGTGAGTTGAGTCCATTGATATTAACTGATATTAGTGACCACTGATTGATGGTTCCTGATATTTTTGGTGGTAGCTCGTATGTATTTCCTTTCTCTGGGCTCTTCTTCAGTGGAAATATTTAATGTGGTTTCATGGGTGTATCTAGGATCCTTAGGTTGGAGTTTTCCCTCTAATGCTTTCTGGAGAGCCAGATTGGTAGATGGGTATTGTTTCAGTATGACTTTGTCATGAAATATCTTGTTTACTTCATCTATGGTTATTGATAAGTTTGATGGCTATAGTAGTCTAGGATGGCAGCCATGCTCTCTTAGTATCTGTATAAGTCCGACCAAGCCCTTCTTGCTTTCATCGTTTCCATTCAATAGTCAGGTGTTATTCTGATGTGGCTGCCTTTATAGGTAAGGTGGCCATTTTCTTTTGCAGCTCTTATAATTTTTTGTTTGTTCTGTATGTTTTGTGGCTTGTTTAATATTCATCGAGTGGACTTTTTGGGGGGGTCATATCTATTTGGTGTTCTGTAAGCTTCTTGTATCTTTGTAGGCATTTCCTTCCTTAAGTTAGAAAATTTTTCTTCTATGATTTTATTGAATAATAGAGGAATTGTTTGAGCTGGTATTGAATCTTTTGAGCTGGTATTCTTCTCCTTCTTCTATTTCTGTTATTATTAGGTTAAGTCTTTTCAAGGTGTCCCAGATTTCCTGAACATTTTGTGTTATGGCTGGTTTGGTTTTAGTATTTTCTTTGACTGATGTATCTATTTCCATTGCTGAGTCTTCCACTCCAGAGATTTTCTCTTCCATCTCTTGGATTCTGTTGGTTATGCTTGTATCTGTAGTTCTCTTTCCTTCAGATTTTCTATTTCCATCTTTGCCTCCTTCTGTGCCTTTCTTATTGGTTCTATGTCAGTTTTTATTTCCTGGAATGTTTCTTTCAATTTTTTTGCTTACTTTTTCTTGGTTTTCTTTCAAGGATTTGTTCATCTCTTTCAATTTTTTACTTGTATTTTCTTCTATTTCCTTAAGGGATTTTTTTATATCATCTTTGAAGGCTTCAATAATCTTCATGAAGGTGTTTTTGCTGTTGTTTCCTTCTGTTTCCTCTTCATTGCTCTGTTCAGTTCTTGTAGTTGTAGAACCACCAGCTTCTTCTGGTGTTGTCTTGTTGTTCTTTATATTGTTATATATATTTTTGCCCTAGTGCCTGTCCATGGCTTCAGTGGTACACAATTAGTCAGCTCCTAGTCAGTTGTGGAAAGAGGGCTTATGTGTCTCCTGTCTCCTCTGAGCAAGGAGTCTGTTCAGTTTCTGACTGTGCTCTGGACAGAGTCTAAATTTCAAAGCCTCAGTCCTTCTTTGATGATGCAGTTTGCTCAGGAGGTGGGGCTAAGCAGTACAAGCTCCCCTCTTTTAGGTGTGGCTGGAGGAGCCCCTCAGAGCCAAACCCTTGTCCTATCTGCTGGAGAGTGTCTGAGATCAGACCCTAGGAATTGACCCACGTCCCAGAGAGTGTCTGTCTGGATGGGTGGTCCAGGTGCTGGAATTCCATTGTAAATATCTTAACTAGATTTATAAAAAGGAAGCTTGAGAAATTCTATTGAAAATTATTGCTTTTTATAAATATATTTGAAGTTTTTTTGTTTTCTGCATATTTGTACTTTAAAAGATATCTTTGTTTATTTGCCAACATACAGTCCACTTTCAATATGCTTTGTTGACTGTACTATTCTATAAAACAAAAATCATAAAAGACACTTAACATTTATTTAGTACTTACCATGTGACAATAATTTCTCTGAATGATGATAATTTAAATTGTAGAATAATAAGGTTTAGTACCACTGTTAGGGCCTAATTAGCTGTGTTAGTTACCTTTCTATTGTTGTGATAAAACATTATGACACAGACAATTTATAGAAGGAAGAATTTAGTTAGGCTTATAGTTCAAGAAGGATAAGAGTCCACCATGATGGGGAAGGTAAGCACAGTAGTTGTACTAGCAAGCTGAGAGCTCACATTTTGAAGCATGAACAGGCAACAGAGCAAAAACTCAAAATGGTGCCAGCCTTCAAACTCACAAAGCTTGAATACAGTAAAATACCTCCTCTAACAAGGCTACACCTTCTAAGCCTCTCAAAACTAATGCCACCAACTAGAACAAAGTATTTAAATGCCCAAGATAATGTAGGACATCTCATTGAAACCACTACATTAGCTAAGAACATTTGGTCTCATTCTAAAGAGACTTTAAAACTCTGGATGAGATAATCTAAAATAGCAGTTGATATGTTTGAGTCCTAGAGTATTACAATAAATTGTTTGGATTACAAAAGTATTCATGCAACACATTGACACTGACTAGGAATAACTTACTAAGTGACACATGACAATATATTAAGG
Organism: Sigmodon hispidus; assembly: GCA_004025045.1. Taxonomy (NCBI): domain Eukaryota; kingdom Metazoa; phylum Chordata; class Mammalia; order Rodentia; family Cricetidae; genus Sigmodon; species Sigmodon hispidus. Next base: position 59,609 of record PVIH01008257.1, on the reverse strand, counting down.
CAATCAGAGCCAATCAACTAAACCATCTATCTACTAATTGGAAATCTTTAATCTCTAATGGGTGTTACATAAATAGTATCTACTGCTGTCTCAAGTGGGGCCTCATAAGTTTAAAGACAAAGATCGTTTTTCAAAAAAATCAATAAAATGGGATAGAATTGTATATTCACAATTTATAAACTGACAACCTTTTGACTTCTTACACCATGATTTCTTCATCTAAACTTGAACTTGATAGCAATATGATCATAATAACAAAGTCTACATTTTAAGGTTTTGATGAAGACTGAGTGAGATAACTCATGAAAAATGCATGCACTAACACTTGATAAATGATAATTCTGTATTAATTTTTAAACAGCATTTCTGAATATGAGTTTCTGTGAATGGTACTTTAAGAGCTAGTCCTTACAAGTAAATGAATATATGAATAACTATTATTGCTCTGCTGACAAATGCTTTGGGGAAATGCTGCCAGCTAATAGCTTCTATTGGGACATTAGTAATTCAATTAGCATAATAAAATCTCTATAAATATCTACAATAAAGAAACCTACTAAATTTCCATTAATTCTATCAGAATCCCAGGAAGAAACAGTTTTCCTCAGATGTTCTAGCAAATGTAGTTAATAGAGAGACTTTCTAAGGAGTACTGAATAGATTTGACAAAATATTAAATCTGGGATGTTAAATTAGTTAGAGACTACTATCATTATTATCTCTGTGACTGAAGTGATTGGAGAATTTACCATTTCTTCTACCTATGATTGGAAAATTCCCCAAAATTCTTTAAGACACAATTTATTTTTCTCTTTTTTTATTATGAATAAAGTCTCAATTTTTATCCATGCATCCCCTTGTTCAAATTCCCTTCCCCCTCCTGCCCCTCCCAGTCATTCTCTCTTCTCCCCATCTCCTGTCATTTGCTATGTGGTATCTACAGTTCTTTCCATCAAGCTTCATATATTTTAGTTTCTTGTTTAAAGGAAAATATAGCCCAGTAACTGAAATTTCTGGAGTCAGCAGGCAAGAACACAGAAAAAGACAAAAGTTAAAAGAACTTATGGAGGTGAAAGCAAAGCAAATAATATGCATTGCCCTCCTTGGATGTTTACTAACATTTGGCAAAAAAAAAAAATCCTCTTTAAAGTATCTAGTAGGAGAGCTGAACCTTTAGGGGGAAGGGACAGCAGGAGGGACAGCCCTGAGGGTATAAGAGCAGAGAACTATACCCTCAGTCTGCTATGCAGTGTTTTGGGTGAGGGAGTAGGTCTTGTACCTCCCCAGAGCAGCACACTAGAGCTGACCCTGTTATCAAGGGTTAAGGTGAGTCAGGGTTGTGTGCTTAAGAGTAGGAGAGAAGCTCCTACTCCCATTGTGGTATGCAATGAAATGGCAAGGGTAAAAGAAATATGTCCTACCACACCCAACCCTTGACACCTGTGACAGGTCAGAAAAATGGCCTGGGGAGCATGAGAACTGAAAAGCTGGCCCTGTCCTTCACCAAAAGGAGCATTCCAAAGAGCATGCCCTGAACCATGCCTGGGCAAAACAGGAGAGGTGGCTCTGGTGGTATAAATTCAGGTAAGCTGGACCCAAGCGTGTGAGAGCAGCAGAATTGACCCTCCCCCACATCTCCTTGCTGTCTGCTATCTAGTGCAGTGTGGGAGAGTATACCTGGGTGATGATGGCAAGGGAAATCTGGTGGTCTGAAGTACCTGCAGCTTTTCTGTGTCTTACTACAGCAAATTTTCTCAGAGACTTTTTTTAAAAGTGTTTATTACTTTAGTTGCTTTGGTTTATGTTGTTTTCTTTTTCCTTTGAATCTTGTTTTGCTTGGAGAGTTACAAAAGTAGAGGTTGGATATGAAGGGATAGGGAGATGATATTGGAATTCATGATGTGAAGCCCACAAATAATCAGTAAAAAAATATTAATATCCAGTAGAGTGGATTTTGAATGATTCTAATACAAAAAATGAAAAATAATTTAAGTTCTATAAATATGGTTGATCATTACATGTAGTAAAACAGGCCCATAGAGTCAAGGAAATTGCCTCAAACCAGTTACGAAGGCATATACATAACTCACTTCCTTAGGAGCCAACTTGAAGCATGCCTGAGGGTCTATCAACAGATGCTGTCAGAACTCCTGATTTTGCCTAGTCAATGAGGGACAACCTGAGTGCTGGGAAGAGCTTATATAAGGCTCTTCCAATTGCTAAATAAAAGAGTCTGCAGTCTGTTTTCACCTAAATTATTGGCCCTGTGTCTTCTCACTCCTTCCCCCAAAGGACTCAGCAAATGTTATGTGTGTTCAAAAAACTATGAACTGTTAAGTATCTTATAAACATTCTTGTGAAATGTTTTCAAATATTTGTTATAGTGGAAATTTTTGTTTTAATGTTCTGTCTTCACCTAGAATCTATGATGTGCTGGGATTCCTTCAGAAGGCTTGAAATCAGTGAATAGCATTCTATGGATGTTCCTTATACAGTGAATAACATCTATGGATATTCCTTATACACTTAGTGAAAAACATTTTTTTGATTAAGTACAGAATATTGTGGTAATGATTCATATATATGAATATTTACAGAAATAATAATAACCAGAAATGTGTTTTTAGTCACCCTCATTTTATTCCTAGAACAACCTTGCTTTGAAGGCAGTAGAAACATAGTTTTGAATTTACTTCAAAGATCCATTTGGGAGCCACAAGTACTTTAAGTTTTCTCATTGTAGAGGCTGCCTAAAAAAACTGAGCTCTGTTCCAAAACTGGATCTGAAGTATAGACAAGCATAATAGCATACTGGTGAATTGCATGAGTCTGTACATTGATAAACATAGAATAAGGAATAACTCACTGAAATTGCCAAAAGACAACAAAGAAAATCTCAAAAGCAAGAGGATGAAGAGATTTTCAGTAAAATAAACTTATTTCTCTTTATAAGTCATAAAAGACAGAAGACATGAAGGTATGAATGAAAGAAAAATAACTATTATCTAAGAGTCATATCTGAACATAAATTTATTATTTTAAAATGATAACTTTCAAAATTGTCACAGTTGGGTAGGATCTTTAATTGTCTGCATACATTGGCAGCTTGAATAGTACCTTCTGGTACTATGAAAGACAGGCTTCAGAAAGGATTTTTCATGTCAGAACCAGTGTGAATTTTTCAAGTCCTGTATCTCAGGTGTGTGTTGTCTTCAACAATTCCTTACTTCAGGATCTTGGAGTCAACCAAAGTCAATATCAATAACCTTTAGTTTTGAGGTTCTCTTAAACTTCCATGACCAAAGAACTGAAAGGTTTGTCATGCTCAATACTGAGGTTTATGTTAGTCTATGGCTCTTGTAGGGAGCATTGTCAGCTCAAGTAACATTTAAGCAGTATGTATGTGTGTGTGTTTACATGTATTATATGTAACTAAATAAATGTAAAATATGAATTCTTGAATCTTTTTAAAACATTCTTGACACTATTTACCTCCTTCTGTATTGACCTCCATCCTCCTCCCCAAATAAAGGAGGTGAGGCGAGGCGAGGCATTGAGAGTGAGTGAAGGATATTGAAGGGCTGAAGGGAATAAAGCAAGTGAAAATGATATAATTATATTATAATTAAAATTAAAAATAAGCATAAATGGTGAACTTAAGGCATCCCCACATAAACAAAAGTTGAAAATATTCAGATATAATATGTCATACAATCAAACTAAATGTAGTCCTTAAGACCAAAATAAAAAGAAATTATAGAGTAACTGAGAATCATACCCAAAATGAATAGTGCTAAGCCTAAATGTACATAGGCAATATACAAATAAGTATCATTAAACCATTATTTGGAATTACTCTGTGAACTTAAAGTGTGCGTTATAAAATAATAAGTATAAAATTATGTTGACAACATAATGTAAAAGGATTTAGTCTTTAAGAAAAAGAACATAAAAGGTAAAGCCATAGGTCTGTGCCAGATTCATTGTATACTCTTAAGACTAAGCTACTAGCAATTAGAACTTTCCAAACATTTTATGATAAAATTTCTAGAGGAGGAATAAGGATAGAGTGGTATTTGGTATTCCCATCTTAACCACTTAAAAAAGAAAATAACAACAACAGGGGAAATAAGAACTCATTCAAAATAATCATTAGAAAAAATAAATTAATGCAAGCAATAAAGAGGGATTTGAATAAAAATATATAAAGCATATTAAAAAATAGAAGAACTTTTGTAAATCCTGCCTAACTAGCAGCTACTTTAAATGTAAGTTATCATTAGCTTAATAGTAATATATAAAATGGTAAGTGAAAATGACAATCTTGATTGTATATTGAAGAGACAACATTCAAATCACTAAGTTAAAATATCAAAGTGAGGATAGTTATACACTATTATAAAAAATTATGAGTAGCTGTACACCAGAAAACTGGATAATGCAGATGAAATGGAAAATTCCTAAAACAGATAAATTATCAAAACTGGCTCAAGAAGCAAGACAAAATATGAATAAACATTATATATGTATATGCATATATGTGTATATTGTAGAGGGATTAAAAACATTAATCCAGACTTACTTTTAACCAAATAAAAAAGGAAAAAGAATTTGAAACTACTAGATGACTTCACTAGTCATTTCTACAAAACTTTCTTTGTTTTTTGAGGCAAGGTTTCTCTGTGTAGTTCTAAATGACCTGGATCTCACTCTATACATATAGGCCAGGCTGGATGCAAATTCAGAGATTTACCTGCCCCTGCTTCTTGAGTGCTAGGATCAAAGACATGCACTACCATCTTGCTATCAATCTTATTTTAAAAGAATAAAATTAGTATTAATATTTTCAAAGTAAATAGAAAGAACTGTTTCTCTTTGTTGAGGTTTAATAATTCATCCAGATATTGAAATTACACACAAGGAGGATTATACTCTATCTTGCTTAGTTTCGTTGCAGTAAATGTGAAAAATCTCCACAAAATTAATACCACATTCTATGAATATATTTAGAGGGTTATGCATTGTATCTAATAAGAATTATCTCAAATATGTGAGATTTTTAGTATATAAAAATTAATCAAATGGGGATTGAGAGATGACTCAGAGGTTAAGAGCACTGGCTCTTTTTCCAGGGGTCCTGAGTACAGTTTCCAGCAACCTCATGGTGGCTCACAACCATCCATAATGAGATCTGGCACTCTCTTATGGTATTCAGGCAGGACACTGTATTCATAATAATTTTTTAAAAGATCAGTATAATATACCACTAATAAAATAAAATGAAAAAACTGGGTAAAGAAATTTGATATAAAAAGACAACTGAGAAAATATAATAAAATTTCATGACAGGAACACTAACCAAATTGTAACTAGACATTTGTTTTCTCAGTATGAAAAAGGCCATCTATGAAAAATTCAACCTAAAATATTCAATATTGTAAAATAGACAGTTCTCTCATTAACATGAAAAACAAGACACTGATGCTATTTTCACATTTATTCAAACTTGTACTTAAGTTTCAATTAATTGAAATGTCTATAAAGACATTAGAAATGGAAGACATTCGAATCAGAAAGCAAGATATAAAATTAAAACAATTTTCAAAACTTGGAAAATAAATATTACAAGAAACAATGGGCCAAATCTAGGTGAAATGATCATATGCACAAATAATTCTGTAAAGTTAAGAGTCTACAAAAAACTGTTAGAGATAAGTCAGTTGAGCAAAATTGTAGCATGTAATACTATCAGTCTAAAAAATTTATGTCCACACAACAGGAAAACTAATCAGAAGATTAAATTAAGGAAAAAACTTACATAGTCATTAAAAGAATAAAATACTTAGCAATAAATTTCATATTGGGGAACAGTGTAACCCCATTTTTTTCCAGGCATAGTGAGACATAGAAAGTTTCAGACAGCAAAGATCCAAGGTTCAGCGTAGAGGGTGAGATGAGCAACTTCCAGCCCCTGTTCCCCCATCTCCGGGTACCTCATCCCAGAGACCAGAGTCCTGGATTTGACCTCATGGACAGACCGTCCTGGATTTGACCTCATGGACAGGTCTGCCCTGGATCAGGGTTAAAAGAAGCCTACTCCAGCAATCCCAGGGGTCACATCTCAGATTCCCAGACCCTGCCTTCAACTCAGGCTACATCATCAGAGACTGACAGACATCTCTATGAACAGCATGACCCCGTGTTGTCCAAAACAGAGTGGGAGTCAAGCGGCTTCAGAAAGCGAGGATCCCATGACCTGACCAGAGCAAGAAATCATGCAAACTCCAGAGCAAGCACGAGGCCCACAACCCCTGCAACCACAACTAAGATTCAACTAAGACCTGACTAGAGTGAACCAAGAAAGCAATGGGCAGGAACTAGTAGTGTAAGAATACATATAACAATATAAAGAACAAAAAGGCATCACTAGTAGAAGCTGATGTCTCTACAACACCAAGACCTGAACAGAGAAATGAAGAGAAAACCAAAGGAAAAAACACCCTTATGAAGATTATAGAAGCCTTAAAATGGGATATGAAAACTTCCCTTAAAGAAATAGAAGAAAAAACAAATAAAAAATTGGAAGAGATGAACAAATACTTAAAAGAAAAAAAGAAAGAGAAATCCAACAAATGAATCATTTCAGAAACTAAAAATTGAAATAAAAATGATAAATTAAGCACAAAACAAAGCAAAGGATGAAATAGAGGATCTGAGGAAACAATCAGGAACTACACATACAAGCATAAGCATCAGAATTCAAGACATGGAAGAGAGACTCTCTGGAGTGGAAAACTCAATAGTGGAAATAGATAAATCACTCAAAGAAAACACAAAAACCAAGAAAGCCATAACACAAAATGTTCAGAAAATTTGTGACACCATGAAAAGACCAACCCTGAGAATAATAGGAATAGAAGAAGGAGAAGAATACTAGCTCAAAGGCTCAATAATGTATTTCATATAATCATAGAAGAAAACATTCCCAATCTAAAGAAAGAAATGCCTATAAAGGTACAAGAAACTTACAGAACACCAAACAGAAGAGACCCCCCAAAAAACGTCTGCTTGCCATGTAGTAATTAAGCTACAAAACATTTAGAACAAACAAAAAATATGAAGAGTTAAAAAGGAAAAGACCAACTTACCTATAAAAGCAGACCAATCAGAATAATGCCAAACTATTTGGAGGAAGCAATGAAATCAAAAAGACCCTGGTCAGAAGTGATACAGACACTAAAAGAGCATGGTTGACAACCCAGACTACTATATCCAGCAAAACTATAAATCACCACAGGTAGAGTAAGCTAGATATTTCATGATAAAGACAAATAGAAACAATACCTTTCCACAAATCCAGCACTACAAAAAGCACTTGAGGGAAAACTCCAACATAAGTAACTCAGATACACCCATGAAACAGCAAACAATTGATAACCCCACAGAAGAAGATCCCTAAGAAAGGAAATATACACATACTATCACCAAAATAACAGGAAATAACAATCAGTGGTCACTAATATCCCTTAACATCAATGGACTTAATTCACCTATAAAAAGACACAAGCTAACAAGATGGATACAAAAAAAAAAAAAGACAACTTTCTGCTGCATACAAGAAATAGACCTCAACTCCAAAGACAAACATGAGCTCAGAGTAAAGGGATGAAAAAAGACTTTTCAACCAAATGGCCCCAAGAAATAAGCTGGTGTTACTATACTAATATCCAACAAAGTAGAGTTCAAACTAAAAACAATCAAAAGAGACCAGGACAGACATTATTTATTCCTCTCAGGAAAAATCTATCAACATGAGATCTAAATCCTAAATATTTATGCCCCTAATATAAGGGCGCCTTCATATGTAAAAGAAACACTACTAAAGCTCAAATTCCACATCAAATATCACACTCTAATAGTAGGAGACTTCAATACCCCACTTTCACGTTTGGATAGGTCGACCAGACATAGAATCAATGAAGAAATAAGGGGTCTAACAGATGATATAATGAAAATGGACTTAATAGATAGTTACAGAAGCTTTCATCTGAAAACAAAGGATTATACATATTTCTCAGCACATATTTCTCTAAAATTGACCAAATACTTGATCATAAGGCAAATATCAGTAGTTACAAAAAATGAGAATCACCTCTTATAATAATATCAGACCATCATGGCCTAAAGTTAGAGTTCAACATCATCAAATATCACAGAAAACCTACAAACTCATGGAAATTGAACATCTCTACATTGAATCACCTCTGGGTCAGGGAAGAAGCTAAGAAATCAAGGACTTTCTAACATTTAGTGAAAATGAATCCACAACATACCCAAATTTATAGGACACAATGAAGGCAGTGCTAAAAGGAAAATTCATAGCACTAGATGCCTATATGAAAAGCTTAGAGAAATCCCACATTAGAGAGCTAACAATTCAGCTCAAGGCTTTAGAACAATTAGAATAAAACTCACCTGGAAGGAGTAGAAAGCAGGAAATAATCAACCTTAGGGCTATAATCAGTACAATAGAAACAAAGAAAACAATACAAAAAAAAATCAATGAATCAAAAAGTTGGTTCTTTGAGAAAGTCAACAAGATACCCAAACCCTTATTCAAACTAACCAAAAGACAGAGAGAGACTATTCAAATTAACAGAATCAGAAATGAAAGGGAGACATAACAACAGACACCCAGGAAATCCAGAGAATTATCAGGTCATACACTGAAAACATATATTCTACTAAAATGGAAAACCTAAAAGAAATGGACAGCTTTCTGGACAAGTACCAATTATCAAAATTAAATCAAGAACAGATTAAAGACCTAAAGAGACCTTTAATACCCAGGGAAATTGAAGCTGCTATTAAAAGTCTCCCAAATAAAAGAAGCCCAGGTCCAGATGGTTGTACTACAGAATTCTACCAGACCTTCAAAGAAGAACTAATACCAATACTCAACAAACTGTTCCATACAGTGGAAACTGAAGGAATACTGCCAAATTATTTTATGAGGCCACAATCATCCATATCCAAGCCACTCAAAGATGCAATAAAGAAAGAATTATAAACCAATTCCTCTCATGAACACTGATGCAAAAATACTCAACAAAATTCTAGCAAACAGATTACAGCATATAAAAAAATGACATCCAGCACGATCAAGTAGGCTTCCTCCTAGAAATGCAGAGATGGTTCAACATATGAAAAACTATAAATGTCATCCATCATATAAACAAGTTGAAGGAAAATCCAACATTATCATCTCCTTAGATGATGAAAAAGCCTTTGACAAAGTCCAACACTCCTTTATGATAAAAGTCCTGAAGAGATCAGGAATACAGGGAAAATTCCTATGTATAATAAAGGCAATTTATAAGAAGCCAATGGCCAACATGAAACTAAATGCAGAGAAATTCAAAGAAATACCACTAAAAACAGAAACTACACAAGGCTGTCCACTCTCCCTTTATCTATTCAATATAGTTCTTGAAATTTTATCCAAAGCAGCATGAGAACCAAAGGAGATTAAGAGGAAAGAAATTGGATAAGAAGAAATGAATCTATCTCTATTTGCAGATGATATGATTGTATACATAAGTGACCAACAAAACTCTGCCAGGGAACTTCTACAGCTGATGAACACCTTTAGCAATGTAACAGAATACATGATTAATTAAAAAAAAAATCAGTAGCCCTCCTATACACTAAAGACAAACAGGCTAAAAAGAAATAAGGGAAACATCACCCTTTATAATAGCTGCAAATAGCATTAAATGCTGCAAATAGCATTAAATATGTTGGTGTAACTATAGCGAAAGAATGTGTAGCAATCTTATTTGCATTACCACCCTTGATAAGCCATGCTTATGATTCTTATCCTCTTTATAGTTATTGTTAACTTTTCCTCATTTTAAATTCATTTTACTGTTTTTTTGTTAAATACAAAATAAAGAAGAAAAAAAGGAAAAAAAACAAAAAAAAACTATAACGAAAGAAGTAACAGATCTGTTTGATAAAATGTTTGAATCACATAAGAGAGAAATTAAAGAGGATATCAGAAAATGGAAAGATCTCCCATGCTCATGGATAGGTAGGATCACTATAGTAAAAATGGCAATTCTACCAAAAGAAATCTACAGATTCAATGCACTTCCAATCAAAATCCCAACACAATTTTTTACAGATCTTCAAAGAACAGTACTTAATTTTATTTGGTATAACAGGAAAGCCAGGATTGCCAAAACAATTTGTTGAACAAAATAGCCTCAGGAGGCATCATCATCCTCGACTTCAAATTATGCTATAGTACTACAGTATTAAAAACAGCCAAGTATTGGCATACAGACTTGTAGATCAATAGAATCAAATTGTAGACCCAGACATTAACCCACACACCTATGAATAACTAATTTTTGATAAAGAGGCCCAAAATATTCAATGGAAAAAAGATGGTGTTGGCATAGCTGGATGGTAGTGTGTAGAAATCTGCAAATAGACCAAGCCTATCACCTTGCAAAAAACTTAAATCCAAGTGGATCAAAGACCTCAACATAAACCCAGCCACACTGAACCTGATAGAAAAGAAAGTGGGAAACGCCCTGTAATGCCTTGGCACAAGTGACCACTTGCTAAATATAACACCAGTAGCACAGACACTCAGAACAACAATCAATAAGTGGGACCTCCTGAAACTGAGAAGCTTCTGTTAAGCCAAGGACACAGTGAATAAGACAAAATGACAGCCTACAGAATGGGAAGATATTTTCACCCTACAAGTGACAGAGGACCGATCTCTAAAATATATAGAGAACTCAAGAAACTAGAGCCCCAATCCCTGAATAACCCAATTAAAAAATTGGTTTCAGAACTAAATGGGAATTCTCAGCAGAACAATTACAAATGGCTGAAAGGAACTTAAAAAAGTGCTCAACATCTTTAGCCATCATAGAAATGCAAATCAAAACAACTTTGACATAGATACCACCTTACACCTGTCAGAATGGCTAAGGTCAAAAACACAGATGACAGCCTATTCTGGATAGGATGCGGAGCTGGGGGGACACTCCTTCATTGTTGGTGGGAGCGTAACTTATTCAATCACTCTGGAATACAGTATGGTGGTTTCTCAGAAAACTGGGAATCAATCTCCCCAAGATCCAGCAGTACCACTCCTGGGCATATACCCTAAAGATGCATATTTTCAGCCCAAAAACATTAGCTCAACTATTTTCATAGAAGCATTATTCGTAATAGCAAGGCCCTGCAAAAAACGTAGGTGCCCATCAACTGAGGTATGGGTTAACAAATTGTAGTACATCTGCATAATGGAGTACTACTCAGCAGTAAGAAAAAATGATATCATAAAATTTTCAGACAAATGGATGGATTGGAGAATTTCCTCCTGAGTGAGGTCTCACAAACTCAGAAGGCTAAGCAGGGGATATAATCACTCACTTGTGGATTTTAAGGAAAAACATTCTCTTTTTCATTGAAAGATGATGGGTGAATAAAGTGATTTAAGACACATACATGCACAAATCAAATCAAAACAAAACTTCTAGTTTGTCTATAGAAGGGTTACTTAGCAGAAATTTGTGGTGGCTATAGTGCATCTGTAGGTATTAGCTGTGACCTACAGTGCTTTCTTTATCTGTAGCTGACCCCAACCTGGCTTGAGAAGCTTTAGATTTTATTTTTTACGTTTCATGTATTTTAGAGAAAAGAAAAGTTTTATTACTGTATGGGATTTTTTGTTATCTATTCTTAATGTTTTGATTTTTATATAATGTTTGATATTTATTTTCAAAAAAAATAAAAAGGGAAAATTTTTTAAAAAAATTCATGTTGAACAGTGTGGTGTTTTAAATAAGAAATGTCTCCATCCCCCACTTGATGATATTATCTGTAGTGCTTTGGGCATCACACCCTTGCTGGAGAATTACATCACTGTGTTTGAGATTTAATCATCCCACCACTTCCACCTCATGCTCTCTGTTACATGCTTACAGTAAATGAGTTCCCAGCATCCTTTTAACATGACTACTTCTATGTTATAAAATATTTTCATCAGTTTGAAAAATAATTTTTCTTGAACTCTATTCACAGTATTAAATCAAATGAACAGACTGAGACCTTATATTAGTCAGGATTTTCTAGAGGAAGAGAACAACAATTAATAAAGAGGAATTGAGTAGATTGGCTTACACGATGTAGGCTTGTATTCTGTTTGTGGCTATCTTCATGATATACAGGCTGAAAGCTTAGAAATTGCTACAATAATGAACAATGTTGGATGTCTCAGTGGGCACACCCTGGTGCTGAATGTATCGAAGATTCCTTGGAGAGTCCTTGGAATTTAAATATTTGTTTGTTTGTTTCTTTGTTTGTTTATGTAAATTGGTGTTTTGCCTGCATGTGTAACTGTATTAGGGTGTCAGATCTTGTAATTACAGGCAGTTGTTAGCTGCCATGTGGATGCTGGGAATCAAACTCAAGTCCTCTGGAAGAACAGTCAGTGCTCTTAACCTCTGAGCCATCTCTCTAGCCGGAGACATGGAATTTAGTGTGCACTATAATCCTGAAGAAACTAGTATCTAATGGCAATGAAGATTGCAGCAGTAAAGGTTAAAAAAAGTGGATAAAATGAACTAACTTGCAAAGAACAAAGGGGTATTATAAAAGCAGAGCTTCTTTTCCCTTGAGCCTCTTTTTTATAGGGGCTGCTACATGAGTGTTCTGTCTACTTAAAAGGTAGTTCTTCCCTTCAGTTAATCTTTGTAAAAAATCTCTTTCTAGAGTGACAAGAGAAGTGTACCTTAGTTGACTCTAGATCAAATCAAATTGACATAAAAATTAACCATCACAAACTTCAGACCTAAATTCTTGTAGATGTTTAGCTGACAACTGTAACTGTGTAAGTAAAGATCCACAACAACTAAAAGAGGTAAAAGGAAAAAATATATGCTTACATGGCTTTCATAAGTGATTGTAAATCATATCTATAATTAATTGCTTGTAGTATTCACAACATTTCTTTCTTTTTGCCAAAGACAACATGAATTTAATTTTTATTTTTTTAATCAATTAATTTATTTTTAAGGATAAAACACAACTGGCAAATTCTTAACCAAATTAAACAAAAAATGGAAAACCTTCTTCAAAAAAACTAAAAATTTAAAGACTAACATTATAACAGATATGAATGAAATTCCAGAAAATCATAAGGACATACATTATAAATTTGTTTCAATAAATTGAAGAATCTAAAAAAAAAACAAAACAAAAAACTGGTGAGTTTTTAGAGAGCAAAACTAAACCTAAATTCGATGAATGATTTTTAACAAATGCATACTTTGTAACATTTCTTTCTTAACACATCAGTACAAATATTGTAAGTGAGGAAAGTTAAAAGCAAAATAAAACTTGAAAACATATTTGTTGCTATTGTTGAATTCATAATGTAATTCAAACAATATGGTGAGAAAATATTTCAGTATTAGTGAACATATGAGCCAATCTGAAAAACAGTTTCTGTGTGTAGTTTACAGAAAAGATGACCATAGAGTGTATGTTTTTTTGTTTATAGTTCCTGAACAACAGAATCAGTACCATAGTCTGCTATCTGCAAGTTGGAGATACAGAAGAGCCCATGACACATAAGTCCTAGAAGTAGAGTTGGTCGGCTGAATGTCCAAAGTCAATAGAAAGCTGTTGTGAAACCTCAAGCAGAGATGCAGGAGGTAAAGGGATTGATTCTATGCCTCTTCTGTCTTTACTCTTCTAAGGTCTTCAGTTGACTAAAGGTTGTCAACAACATTGAAAAGAGCAGATTATCTTAGTCAGATTGCCCATGTGCTAATCACATCTTAAAACACCCTTACAGATCCATTCAGAAATATTGTTTTTAAATTTGAACATTCTCTGGCCTTGTCAAGCTGTTATGGCACATAGAATTAATGATCACAGGAAGTAACAGAAATGCTATAGTCAGTATTTTCAATGCCAGATGTACTGATATTAAGAAGTTAATAGTTTGGCCCACTATTTCTATTGATAGCAGAGGACTGTCCATATAAAGCCCTTTTTCACATAATGCAGCAGTTAAATCCTCACCAGACTTATGACATTACATTTTTATCTATTTAAAAACAATATATATATTAAGAAATTAAACTATTCATCCAGTTATTCATTTGATAAGTGTTGTGCTTCGCATATGTTCTATGAATAGTGCTAGATACTAGGAATGAAAGAGAGAGTAACAGAGACAACGGAACAAAAAAAAACAAAAAGATCTTACAAATTAGTAGAACATAGAAGATAAGATAAATTTGTATTTAAATAAAATTACGTAACTTTATAGGATAAGAGATTTTGAGATATTAATGTAAACTAGAAGATCAATGAATACCTCTACAAAATTGAGAATAAAAACCTACTGGTTGATTTTAATTGTTAATGTCACACAATTTAGAAACATCTAGGAAAAGAGTCTTAATGTGGAATTATTTACATTGGGCTAGCCTATGGGCCTGTTTGTGGAGAACTGCCATAATTAAATTTTTTTATGTGGCATGATGCAGTCTACTGTTGGTGTCACCATTCCTTTGGTTTGAATTTTGAACAGTGTATGAGTAGAAAATTTGAGCAGATTATTTTGCTTGCATTCAATCATTTCTCTCTGATACTAAGTATAAGTATGAAGTGGATAGCTTTTGCTATCTTGCCTTGACTCCCCTGCTACAACAGGCTGTAATAGAATTATGAGCCAAAATAAGCCCTTTCTTCCCCAAGTTGCTTTTTGATGGGGTAATTTATTACCCTAATAGGAATGAAACTAGGACAGGAAGTAATTAAGAAATATAGTAATCACATGAAAGTTTCCAGTACAAAGCAAAAGGAAAGGAAAAAAACAGGACCTTAAAGTAGTAATGAGGCTTGGGGAGTCCATGAAGAATGTAAAGTAGGTCAAAAAGAAAAAGTTCTTAAACACAATCTGTTATCAAATCATGAATACTCTAAATAGAAATGTAAATTTAGTGAATAAGTCAAGCTCAAACAAGTAAATAATACAAGATTTCAACTTTATGTGGATTCTAGAATTATTGATGTCATAGAAGTTGAGAATAGAATAGTGGTTACAAGAGACTAAGTGAAAAAGAAGGGAGAAAAGATGGGAAAAAATAGCCTTTTGGCATCAGGCATAACAATACAGAATTTGAAGTTTGCCCTGCTTGGGTTATGTTCTTGCTTTGGTCTAATATTCCCTCACTGAAGCTAGCCTTTTCTCCTTTCTGAAATGGAAGCATATTTTCTGTGCCATTGTACATTGCATGATATTGCATTGGATGATACTCAATTATACTGTGAACCCCAAGTTTCATTTACATTAATTAAATAGAATTAACCTGAGGTGAGGAAGCTCACTTAGCAACTAATTGTCAAAAAGTAATCAGAGAGCATCCAGGAGTGATGGAGTGACATAGGAAGTAGTAAGGTGTGAGAAGCCGCACTCACTGCCGCCATTCCAAGATGGCGTCGACATCCTGTGCTCTAATGTGTAAATAAGTAGACTGCGCAGGTGCAAGGGGAATTTCCACTCCTTGTGCTCTGCCTCTCCTGTGGCGTCACCTCGCCTGATTGAGCTACAGCCAATCTGAGTCTGACACGTCCTAGGCGGGGATCAGTTTCCTATATAAGGGACGGGTTTTAGCCGTTTGGGGTCTCTGCCTTGTAAGCTTATGCTCTCTCTCTCAAGATGCATTAAAGCTTTTCTGCAGAAGCATCCTACGTGTGCCAAGTCGTTCTTGCTGGCAAGACGGTAGCGCGGGACAGTAAGGAAGGATTTGGAGTGGTGCCCTCTTTTCTGGCTTAGAGAAGCAGAAGCATAGATCATTCAAAGATTCCAGCAAGGAGGAAAAGTTAGCTAATTGTAATCTAGCCTCTCTGAACTAGCAAATTTTTACCACAGCCTTTGAATCTTAAAACTTGTTTGTAAATAGATCAATAGAGATTTAGCTAAAGCTACCTTTAGTGGCAGTAACACAGCCCATGACAGGCTAAGGTCTGATTGGCCAGACTACTGCTAGAGAAATAGGCAAAACTACTGTGCTCAAGTTAAAACAACAAAATTTAAATTGTGTGTAACTGAGTTTTTGATTTTGAAGGGGTTATATTTAAAGGATTTATTTGAGTCCCCAAAGAAACTGTGCATTTTAAATTTCGAAACAGTGTTGAGTTTGTGGAAGACTATGGGAACTTTAGAAGTATGGGATGTAATTAATGTTATGATATGGTCACATGCCTATGAGGGCCAGGTAGTGAAATGTGCTAGTTTGAAGGAGAATGGCCTCCATCTGTTAATATGTTTTAATACTTGGCTTGAAGTTATTGGAACTGTTTGGGAAGGATTAGGATGTATGACTTTGTTGGAGTAGGTGTGGCCTATTTGGAGGAAATATGTCACTGTGGTTTGGCACTAAGATTTCCAAAGCCCATACCAGTCCCAGTGTCTCTACTACCCCTCTCCATTTTTCTGTCTCTATCTCTTTGTCTCTCTCTCTCTCTCTCTCTCTCTCTCTCTCTCTCTCTCTCTCTCTCTCTCTCCTTCTCTCTCTGCCTATGGATTAAAATGTAAGTTCTTAAATACTGCTCTAGCAGCATGTTTGTTTGTTTGCTACCATACCCTCTGCCAATATGATAATGGACTTAACCTCTGAAGCCATAAACAATCTCCCAGTTCAATTCTTTTCTATAAACTGCCTTGGTTATGGTATATCTTCACAGCTATAGAATAGCAATGAAGACAGCAGGAAACCAACATACTGGATAAAGAGTAATGAGCCTCTCCCAAGGATAAACTCCATATTGATTGTCCAATACAAAATGATCAGCCTTTAGGCCATGTGTGTGTGTGTATGCAGAAACCAAATTTATTTTTCTTCATTTTTTTATTGAGACAGAGCCTTCCTACATAGCTCAGGCTAGCCTCAAAATTAGAATCCTTCTGTCTCAGTCTCCCTAGTACTGAGAATAAAGATGTATGCCACCATACTTGGGTAAAAGTTCTATTTTTAAAAATCTTGAGAAATTATATAGCAGCACAAACAATTCTTTCCTTTTTGTGGAAATTAATATTTTTAACTCTGGCACGTTTGCTTAAGATTATTTAAATAAACAAAAATGAAATTCTAACATATGCATTAATTACAGTCTACATGTTTTTATTAACAAAAATCTAGAGAGATTTGCAATAGAAACTTCTCATAAAACAAGACTAAACTCCATCACAGTTTATCTATTTCTTGTACCATTATGGTAAAATTGAAAAACAAACAAGAAAACAAACCTCCTAAGAATTTTGAAAGCCATACACATACATTTATTAAGTTGTGGTGCAATAAAGTTCTACATTGTGCTTTTTCCACATCTAAACACACATGAAAATGCAGAGTTAAGCATGAATAAAATATTTTATGCCAATAAAGCATGGATTTATGGGCATTTTCTGTTCCCAAGTTTGATTGAAGTTGAATCTGTTCCCACTTTGGTCCTCTTTATCGAAAGTACTGTTCCTTGTTGTCTACATTAGTCCAGAAAAACAGTAAAGATAAGGGGGCTTGCCTGGGGAGGTATCGAACATAAGACCTCACAAATCAACATAGAAAACCTGGTCTTTTGTAGCTTTCTTTTCTCTACCCCTAGAGAGTTTGTGCTTTATGAACTGTTCCCTCCTCCCCTAAGTCTCACTTGCATCATTGTGCCTGGAGTGTGTTGAGAAAACTCAATATTCCTAACAACTGAGTGGCAGAAATAAAACAGGAAACCAGTCACCATAAATTTCAACACCTCATTTGGCAAAGAAGAAATTGAGTCCCAGAAAGACTTAATGTTTTCTGTCAGGTCTTAGCAAATGATCAGGAAAACTTGCACTTGATTTTGAGAAGCCCTTGAATTTGAGATTTTGTTCTTTTTTCTATAGAGCAGTGCTTCCTCTCCTATCAGCTGAATTTTAGTTGCCACCACCAAATGCCCAGCAGCATAGCATTTAGAGCTACTGTGGAGAAAGACATAGGTCAGAAGTCAGTCTTGGAAAACTGGAAACAATTTCAGTTCTCTGCAGAGTAACTAATTGCCACTTTGCTAGATCAAGATTTTTGGTGCTCCTCCAAAAGACTGAGGTTTGATTCCCAGTACCTTCACTGTGATACACAAGCATCCTTAACTCCAATTCCAGGGTATCTGCTGCCTTTTTCTGATGTCCTTAAGCACTATACATGCAAGTAGTAAAATCCATACACACAGTCAAAAACAATCATTCATGAATAAGTCTAAAAATATTTTAAATTAAACAGTTTCACCATTTGAAGAAGAAACATCAGGGAGAAAAAGTGTTTCCAAGTGTTGTCATCATCTAAATCCTCCAGGCTGCAAACTTATAGACTACACTTATTTGCAGATGCAATAGATTCAATATTAAAAACACATAAAATGATATGGTAAAATATCATTTGCTGTAATCCAACTTCACATGACATAGATTGTCATCACTAAGATATATTTCACATATAATAAGTACCATATGTTGTAGAAAGAGCTTTAATGTATATTTTCTCTCCACCCCCATGCCAGAGATATAAGGAAAGAAATTATAGCTTCAATTACCATGGAGGAAATAAAATACTCGAGAAACCAAATAACTCACCAGAAGTCAAATAATTAATGACTAAGTTGACATTTAACCCCACAGTTGCCAGAACTTGAAACCCCCACAGCCTCCTTTGGGAATGCATTGCTAGGAATGGGTAAAAATAAACAGTCCTTCAGAGTCAGAACACAAATTAAATGTAACACAGATAATGTGAAAATAATTTTTTTGACAGAATATGGTTTGTTTCAACATCTTGGTCTAATGAACACTTTAAGATCTATTTCTTATTATAGTAATTATTATGCAATAATTTGTTCATGTGAAGCACTCCTGCATTAATTAGCTTTTAAGAAAACAATAAAAATATTAAAGGTCATTGATAATTGAGATGTTGGAATAAAAACCTAAAAGTATGTATTATGTGTCCATGGGGAAATCTCAAGGTGCTCCAATGACAGCTATAAAGCTACAAGCAATTAATGACTACTAAGAAAAGCAGAATTAGTCCTCCTCTGGGATGAGCTTCCTAACTGGTTATCTAATAAAAATGATTATCTAATACAAATGGATGCAGTGGGTTGTATTTACATATTTTTTGTATATATTTTTCTGTGTGTATATAAATAATAGGAAGCCATTAGAAAGGAAGTAGTGGGAGGAGTAACATAGAGAAGAAAAGATTATATAACACTATGCCAAAAGGTCATCCCTGAAAGCTTACATACAAGTAACATCATACAGATGGTATAGGTTATATTTATATATTTATGTACATATGCATATATACATATATGTATGTAAAGATGATTAAAGGAAATAGTAAGGGTATATGAGAAGGATTGGGAGGAAAACCCGAAGAGAAGATTGATATAATATCAAAAAATATAATTCTTAAAGAATAAAAACAAAAATTGTAAAAAGAACAAATTAAGCCCCAGATAGGAATGGTGACACATTAAAGGTCTCCAAGAGAGTAATTGTTACCTTATACTTTAAAATGTTGCCATATGGATGCTGTTTATCACTCTATTTTGCTATATTGATCTTTATTCTGATTTAAATTTATAAGAGATGAATAATTATAAACAACATGTAAAATTAAAATTAAGAGCTTATGAAATCTATCAAGCAGCAAAGCCATAACAATTGACATAATGTTTGGTATGTAACATTTAGTATAAAAGTTCTGCTAAGCAGGGCTGAAAAGATGGCTCAGAGGTTAAAGAGCACTGACTGTTCTTCCAGAGGTCCTGAGTTCAATTTCCAGCAGCCACATGGTGGCTCAAAACCATCTATGATGACATCTGGTACCCTCTTCTGTACACTGTATAAATAATAAATAAATAAGTCTAAGAAAAGCACCAGTTTTGAAATTTGTGGGGGCCACTGTATAAATAATAAATAAATAAGTCTAAGAAAAGCACCAGTTTTGAAATTTGTGGGGGCCACAGTCTATCCATGGGCATTAGCTGTGACATACTGTGCTTTCTTTATCTGTAGCTGAGCCTAACCTAGCTTGAGGAACTTTAGATTTTATTTTTTATGTTTCATATATATTAGAGAAAAGAGAAGTTATATTACTGTGAGGGTTTCTATCGTGGTAAGAACCCGCCATGAGATATGTTTTAAATGGGGTTTATTTTGTGAAAATCACTTACAAAACAGAGAAGGTTTTAAGAGAAAATGAAGGGATAAGGTTGCAGCATGCCAGAGCGTTTCTAAGGAAAACTCCTGGAGGCCCCAAGGCACACGTTAGAACTCCCTCGCCACTGGCCTGGAACCACAAACTGCCCAGAAGCCACGTCATCAGTCCAGCGACGACGACGCGCACTCACTTCCTTCTTCTGGCGCGTCCTTCTTTTGTCGCTCCCCACCCCCACCCCCCGAGTCAACCACACTCAGCACTCTAGCTCAGTTTAAATGCATAGCTTCGGATTTTTCGCTACATCTCCCCCTTCTGTCTAAATAAGAGGGTTCTAAACTAAATATAAAACTACATACTATAGGGATCATCATAAGGCAGTATCTGAAGGGAAAAAAAAGGTACTAATATAATCGAGGTCAAACTACCACTAACAAACAACAAATACGAGGTGCAATTTAATGTCTAAAGTGTTGATATGAGGAAATGAACAGGGATTGCTTCAAGGCTGTTTATCTTGAACAATAAAGTTCTAACACCTGAGTGTCCTTGCTGAGATGTGAAGTAATAACAACCTCAACTATCCAGTCTTCAACACCATCAAGACCTGAGAAGGAAAATATATATCTGAAGTTGGAAGCATAATGAAGTAACTTCCAAAATTTAAGAGAAGACAACGACAGTTAACTACCTGAACAGTCATCTACCACTTCTCTGTACAACGGGAGCATCCATCCTTGTGGCTACTAGCCTATGATATCTGACAAGTCTCCATAGAAGCAGAGTATTTTTTGGTAGGACTGTCTTATCCTGGCTAGGCAGGCTTCGGCAGTCTCTATCCCTCATCCTGCTCGTCCTTTTTGGACAGTGAGCATGCTGACAGTAGTCGGGGCAAGTGCAGTCCTTTGTCCCTCAGGCCATTATTCACCAAACAAGACAATCTCTTTGCAAGATGTCTGTGATGCTCAACACCACCTTGAGAAAGGAATGGTGATGCCAGGAGTTGTCATGTCTCTCAAGGCCAAATTCGAGATAATAAAATCTTGAATGCCATATTCTTTCTGTCTATGAAGTGGTTGAAGACGCCTATCAATTTGGTATATTCTGACATGTTTCTGAAAAGCCTGAGTATCATGACTGTTAGGTGATAAATCTGAGTAACCATAAACTGCAACTCCAATCAATCAAGAAAGTGAGGCTAACATTGTAAAAATAGGCATTCCAAAATGAGTGTACAGCTCCTACAAATAATTTCAAGTATAACAATCTTAGGAAAATTGACCAAAATACACATTTTGTATCAAATGACAACAATATCCTAAATATATCATTATATATAAAAATATATCTAAACAGAGTTATATAAAACAACTCGTGTGTATAGTACAACAAGTGTTATGACTATCATAAATAATTAGAGGTAGAAATTGCATTATGGAAACGACAATGCACTTAATACACATCAATGTGCAAAATATTTTAGACAGAGGTAGACACGTGCAAAATAGGGCACTTATACATTCAACTTTGCATCAATATATATTATCCCAATCAGACATATAGATTAATTTCCCATTTGTGTCAATATACAAACATACATACCATGTTCAACTTTGTATCAATATATATTATCTAAATCAAACATATAGATTGATTTCCCATTTGTGTCAATATACAAACATTTGTATAATGTCAATTCATTTTCATTCATCCTTTGGTTAATAGTTGTTTGCAAGTATAATGATCTCCTATCTATTCCCTTCTCTCTCTCTCTCTCTCTCTCTCTCTCTCTCCTTTTTTTTATAATATCATTCTATCCTCTACCCAAGATTAATTTATAATCATCATCCCAAAATGTTAATTGACCATAACCCTCCCTTGGATGACCAACTTATCGGGAAAGGGACATAGTTCTTTCATTAAGTTGCTTCATGCTGGCCTGTGGGCAACAGTATCTCTGTGGGGTCCTGTAAACTAAACAATGGTTAAGTTCTAATGAAGTAACTGTAAACATATATATATAACCATTCCACAAATGTCTATAACCATTCTCATCGTATTGAGTGAGTCCATCTGAAATTCTTGTTAAAGATATGATATGAAACTATCTTACAACTGTCCTGATTGGTCTATACCTCAAAAGTGATCACTGAGTGACATACAGCAGGTTCTGTTTTGTCTGTCTCAAAGGTCTTTCATTTTGTGCTCTTTTTTTTTCCGGTGGGGGCCCCATCTTCCTTCTGGATGCCTTGGAGAATGCTGGTAGGAGAAATTGTTTTTTGTAGTGGGGAATTCAATGAATACTATTAACTGAAGATATTGAACTATCAGAAAGAATTGTGTTCAGACAAGATTTTTAGATTAAGGGAGTAGGAAATGTAGGAAGAAGTAAGATTTAAAATTTAAAATAAAAGTGAGATAAGATTGGTCCCTATATATTTCATCTATTTTCTGTCCTACTTCAGGTGGCTTTTCTGATGTGAGACAGAGTTGTTAAAGTTTTACTTACCAATACGCTTGGGTTTAGAGAGGGAGAAAGCCACTTGCTCCACCTCCAAAGCCAGCCTTTTTTGTTACCAAATCAGGACCTCCTTTATATATATAAATACATAATCATTAGATATAGATGTACAGTTGTGAGAATAGAGAAATTACCCTTAGTGCCTATCAGTGTTAGGTGTCCTTGTAATCCCCTGTAGTCCATTTAACATTTCAAAAGTCTGCGCATTCAGCATCCTTTTAGCTTTGTGAAGAAGGTTGTATCCATTCTTCTGTAAAAACAAAATTAAAACCCTGCCCCACCTTAGTTAAGTGAATGTTCCTTACCACATATTCAATTGTCTTATCGGCAGACGAGCCATTAATCCTCCTCAGGAGGGTTCTCCTTTTCGATCCGGTTCTTTATCAATCTCGTTTGTACCCATATTTTCTCTTTTCCTGTGGAAACAAAAGCAAAACCCCTACCCCAATGAAGCACATGCCCTGGCTTCCATTCTGAAGTTAGTACATCCTTAAAATAAACAGATTGATTCAACTCAGAAGTTCTTTCTATTACCCAGTGTTTCTCTGCAGCTGAAGTTCCTTTCTCATCAGCATTAAGAAAGTTTAATGTCAACAAGGCACTATGTAATCTCTCCCTAGGTTTTTTCATACCACCTTTCTGTTTATGAAGCATCTCTTTCAAGGTGTGATGGGATCTTTCCACAACCGCTTGTCCAGTGGGGTTGTGTGGTATCCCAGTAACGTGCTTTATCTCATAATATCCAAAAATCTGCTTCATTTTCTGGGAAACATATTCTGGAGCATTGTCAGTCTTAATTTGATCATGAATTCCCAATATGGCCATGGCTTCCAGAAGATGAGTGAGTACTACATTAGCATTCTCAGAACTCAGGGCGGTAGCCCACTGCATTCCTGAGTAGGTATCAATGGTGTGATGAACATATTTCATCTTACCAAATTCCGGGAAGTGAAACACGTCCATCTGCCAAATCTCATTGCTCCTAGTACCCTTAGGATTACTCCCAGCGGGCAAGGATGGTTGATTGTAAAGGGAACACTTGTCACACTTCTGCAAAATTTCCTTGGCTTGATGCCAAGTGATGGGAAAACTCTTCCTTAATCCCTTGCTATTGACATGATGCTTCTTATGAAATTCTGAGGCTTCTACCACATTCCCTATCAATAACCAATCAATCTCATCATTACCCTGTGCTAAAGGGCCAGGAAGGCCTGAATGAGCCCTGATATGTGTTATATACATAGGATGTGTTCTATTTCTGATGATTTCCTGTAGCTGTACAAACAAGAAGTTTAATTCTGTATCATCAGCAATGAAGTCAGCAGTTTCAATATGAAATACAACTCCTTCTGCATAATGAGATTCGGTTATCAGGTTAAGAGGTCCAGGAAAATCCAATAACACCATAATAATGGCATACAGTTCTGCCTTCTGAACAGAATCATAAGGACTCTGTGTCATCTTACTGAAGTTTTCTGATTTATAACCAGCCTTTCCTGTTGTATTTGCATCAGTAAAAAATGTAGGAGCTCCAGAAATAGGTTTATCCTGTACCACATGGGGGAAAATCCAATTAGTCTTCTTTATAAATTTAATCCTTTTGCTTCAGGGATATTTATTATTAATCTCCCACAGAAGCCCACTACAGGCCTTTTGCCAAGGTTCATTGTCTGCCTATAATCGATCAATTACCTCATTAGTCAAAGGTACAACAATTTCTGCCGGATCCTTTCCAGTCAATTGTCAAAGCCTGAATTTTCCTTTGAAAATCAAATCTGAAATCTTTTCAATGTATGTTTTTAGTTTTTTACTTGGTCTATGTGGCAGAAATATCCATTCTAATATAATATTTCCCCTTTGCATTATGACTCCTGTAGGGGAATATTCAGAAGGCAAAATAACCAGGATGCAGTCGAGGTCTGGGTCTATACGGTTAACATGTGCTTCTTGTAATCTCTTTTCCACCAATGCTAATTCTTTCTCAGCTTCAGCAGAGAATTCCCTGGGACTATTCAGATCCTTATTTCCATCTAAAGTTTTGAACAAATGAAC